>JADPWL010002957.1:0-19140 GCA_019059595.1 Marasmia exigua | reverse complement strand
GTATAGATGATCGTAACGTTACGGTTGGTGGCCAGAGTGCCGAATTTACAGAACCTGAACAATTACTAAGTTTTTTAAAATCATAAAAGATAGGACCTGACAGGCAAATAATGACCTGACTAAAAATAGGGAAAGGGAAAAACGGAATAACCTATCAATCTCATGATAAACACGAACACTGATTAGAGCAGCTAATACTATTCAAAAAACATAATAATATGACTTTTACAATTGTAAAGAGAAGGTCATCCGTTTTTTCCGTTGCCCAAAACCAAAAGCTCCTATTGCTCCTAATTGTAATTTTATTAGGACATTTATATGCTACCGATTGCCCGAAATCTAAGCAGGCTGTTACTGGACGGTAAGAGTAGAACGTATTAAAGGTAAAAAACGGGTGTGACACTAGTCCCTATCTATCGATCTATCTATCTATCTATCTATATTATATAAAAGATGAATTACCACCTAGACTGACTGACTGCTGATCAGGGGTGTTTTGTGGGTGTCGTGGGTTGTTTTTGGATATTTTTCTTTTTTGGTGTTGTTGTTGTTTTTTAATCAACGCGGGTTTTTGACATTTGGTGAAAAAAAATGGACCGCAAGCGCGCCGTTGCGCTTGTGTTTTTTTTTTTTCAATGCGATGCTTGGGTTTTGACATTTGTCTTAGGATAGCCCCATTGTTTCTTATTTTTTTGAAACAAGGATTTTTTGAAAACAAAATGGCCGCGCCGCCATGTTGGATTGAAAATTTAATTGGACCCGTGTTTGCGGAATCGTAGCGGAGGGGGCGCGGGTGAATTTTCAACAATTCTTTTTTTACAATCTGTTGCGTAGGTGTTCACAACTCTAGAACGTTGTTTGCGTTTTTTTCGAAATCCAAGATGGCGCCCGTCTGGCGGCCATTTTGTCGGGGGGACAAAAATTGGCACTTTTTCAAGTTGATTTTTCGGGACGATGGCAACATCGGAGGCTGTAGTTTGTTTCGGGGATCGTCGGGGGGTTAATTATCCAGAGTGTTGCCCGACTGAGAATTTCTACCAATTTTGGTAGTTTTTGGGCCCGGCCGCAATAGTTAGAATAAAAAAGTGGTCTATGTGTATCAAAATCGCGTATGCAGTCTGGTGGCAAATCACGGGGCTCGCAATGACCTTTCAGGTAGTTTTTTGGGGTAAAACTCTGGAAACACGGAAAATAGGCGGCAAAAATAAATTTTGGAGGTGTCAGCTGACTTTGCCGGACCTCCTGGGACGAGGATATAAGTAGATGGAACAAAAATAAAAAATTGTCTCTGATTGGTCATATAGTTTAGCTAACCAGGGGTACGCGCTGTATCAAAAATACAAGATGCCGAGACGAGCTGTCGGCCATTTTGTAAATTCTGATACATAATTTGCGAAAATTTCAACGTGATTTGTTTGACACCAATTGGGTGGACACTGAGCGATTGTCATGTATAGGCGGGTCCTGTGAGTCTTGCTTGCGTGTGTTGCCATGTCGAAAAATATTTGGCGATTTTTGATAGTTTGCGCGCAGGGCCGAAAAAAAAGGTGCCGATCGAAATAGCCATTTTTTGCGAGCGAAAAAAAATCCAGAAGCTATGAATTGAGTCTGTCCAAATGACAATTTGACTATTTTCAGCACCTGGACCTGGCAACACTCGGAGAGCGTGGAGGAAAAACATTTTGCGGACTTGGGCATTTTCGGCGATAGTTATTGGTCATCTGGTATTATTGAAAAAGAAAAGAAAATTGTGGTTTCGGTCTTGTATTATGGTGTAGATAATGGAAAAATACGGATTTTTTGAAATTCAAGATGGCGGAAGATGACACGCGGCCATTTTGTGAATAAGTTGAGTTTTCTCGACAATGTTAAAGTGGCGTTTTCGGGCAGATGGCGCACTTGACGCGAATTTAGCCAGAACCTTGATTGTTGAGCTATGACAAGGCCTACGCGACAGTGAAATAAAAAATTCGAATTTTTGATATAATTCCATGAGAATACCCCAAAACGTAGAAATTGCAAATTTTCAGTTTCTGAGTATGAGGTCCTGTCAAAAAGTGACATCCGATGTCATTTTTGGCAAATTTTGCACCCTGACCTGGCAACCACTGGATCGTTGAGAAAAAATTTCTGCGACATGGTTCATTTTCGAGATAGCTTATTGGTCCTCTGGTATTCTTTGAGGAAAAAAGTAAAATGTGGTTACGATCTTGTGTTTATGTGTTGTATATGGGAAAAAAATAAGGATTTTGAAAATCAAGATGGCGGACTAGACAGCGGCCATTTTGTTAAAAGTTGAGTTTCGAAAATTTTTAAAGTGGTTTTCGGGCAGATGGCGCCACTTGACGCGAAATTTAGCCAGAACCTTTATTGTTTATTGAGCTTGACAAGGGCCTACGCGACAGTGAAATAAAAAATTCGAATTTGTATAATTCCTGAGAATGACCCCAAAACGTAAAATTGCAAATTTTCAGTTTCTGAAGTATGAGGTCCAGTGTCAAAAAGTGACATCGATGTCATTTTTGCAAATTTGCACCCTGACCTGGCCAACACTGGGATCTGTTGAGAAAAATATTTTTGCGACATGTCATTTTCGAGATAGATTATTGGTCCTCTTGGTAGTCTTGGAGGAAAAAAGTAAAAAATTGTGGTTCGATCTTGTTTATGGTGTTGTTATGCTGGGAAAATAAGGATTTTGAATATCAAGATGGCGGACTAGACAGCGGCCATTTTGTGAAAAGTAGTTTTCGAAAATCTTTAAAGTGGGTTTTCGGGCAGATGGCGCCACTTGACGCGAATTTCTGACATAACCTTTATTGTTTAGCTTGACAAGGGCTACGCTACGGTGAAAAAAAATTTTCGAGTTTTTGGATAATTTCTGAGAATTACCCCAAAATGTAAAATTGAAAATTTTTAGTTTCTGAGTATGAGCTCATGTCAAAATGTGACATCCGATGTCACTTGTAGCCAATCAGAGCGTGTATGAGTGTTTGCCGTAAAAAAAACGAAAATTTAAATTTCAACCTGATAGGAGACTGTCCCATACATTTTGTACTGGAGTTGACTTAAAGTACCTCATTAAGGAGTTGTATGGGGAAATCAAAATATTCAACCCAAGCCGGGGAATCGAGGCGGAGCGCCGCGTAGGGCGTAGCCCGGAGCGGCCATTTCATCAAGCAACAGTACTAAATCCAAGCAGAGCGCCGCGTAGGGCGCAGCCCGGAGCGGCTAATACCATGTCGAACATTGGAAAATGTAAGCGGAGCGCCGCGTAGGGCGAAGCCCGGAGCGGCCATTATAATCACTCGGTCGTATGGTAAAACCTAGCGAAGCGCCGCGTCGGGCGCAGCCCGGGGCGGCCTTCTTACTATATAGGGAAGACATGGCGAAGGCGGAGCGCCGCGTAGGGCGAAGCCCGGAGCGGCCATTTCATCACAAGTTATAACACCAAAACCAAGCGGAGCGCCGCGTAGGGCGAAGCCCGGAGCGGCCATTTCATCAAGCAACAGTACTAAATATAAGCGTAGGTATTATGCACATCCTTAACTCTCACGTAATGTCGATCACATTAATTGAACCATGATTCTGGAATAATTAAGTATGTACCTACCTACATAGGTTAGGGTTATTTTTTTTTGTTGACCTGTTAAATAACATTCAATGTAGAAATATTTGAAAGAAAACAACAGTATGTACCTAGGTAGGTACCTATCTGTGTAAGTAGGAATTTATATAAATTAACATTAGTACATATCTGTAGTAGGTAGGTATTAAAAAATGTCTGACTGAAAACTTTAGGAAGAGTGATGATTTAATTCAGATCAGTGAGGTTTTCTAATCTGTATAAAGCACGCTTTTGAGTAAAAATCTTTAGGTGAATCAAATGGACTCTTATCTCGACCGTCCCATACCATCTATGCTCAACAGTACCTAATATACTAATCTTTACAATAATAATATTCTGGTGAACAATTCTCATAGGTATGTAGTAATTGAATGATTATTGATAAGGGAGCTGCATAGTTGGATATAAAATAATATATCTATGTGGCTAAGTATATGTTAAAGAAGTGCTAAAATCATACATCAACTTCTGAACCCGGTGTATGCTTAGTCTATACCTGACTAATCCCGAATTTGGGGAGCCTGGTTTCATCACAAGATATAATACCAAAACCAAGCGGAGCGCCGCATAGGGCGAAGCCCGGAGCGGCCATTTCATCTCAAGTGAGACACCAAAGCCAAGCGGAGCGCCGCGTAGGGCGAAGCCCGGAGCGGCCATTTCATCTCAAGTGAGACACCAAAGCCAAGGGGAGCGCCGCGTAGGGCGAAGCCCGGAGCGGCCATTTTATCTCAAGTGAGAACACCAAAATCAAGCGGAGCGCCGCGTAGGGCGACGCCCGGAGCGGCCATTCCATCTCAAGTGATACTACAAAAACCAAGCGGAGCGCCGCGTAGGGCGCAGCCCGGAGCGGCCATTACATCACGACTCATATTACAAAAACCAAGCGGAGCGCTGCGTAGGGCAAAGCCCGGAGCGGCCATTTCATCACGACTTATATCACCAAAAACAAGCGGAGCGCCGCGTAGGGCGCAGCCCGGAGCGGCCACATTCCACCAATTATGATCATAACTTGCAATACTATAAGTCTAACCTCGAACCCTACCCAACCCTGCCCAAGGACACACATTTGATTTATATCCTTGGGCGTGGAAAAGGAAAAGGGCAGCCACCACAAACGGTGCATCGCCTCATGCAAGTTCGCGAGGCCGCAGGCCGAGCTGCGTCTCGCGAGGCCGAAGGCCGAGCTCCGCGGAGGGCGAAGCCCGTAGCGTCGCCGCGCAGGGCGCAGCCCGCAGCGCGGCCGAGCGTCGCAGACCTAGCTCGAAGGCGCGCCCGCGCAAAGCGCGGGGCGTCAAAAAGCTAGTCTATATTATATATAGCTGGATTACCACTGACTGACTGACTGACTGATCAGGGGTGTTTTTGGGGGTGTCGGGGGTTGTTTTTGGATATTTTTTTCTTTTTTGGTGTTGTTGTTTTTTTAATCAACGCAGGTTTTTGACATTTGGTGGAAAAAAAATGGACCGCAAGCGCGCCGTTGCGCTTTTGTTTTTTTTTTTTTCAAATGCGATGCTTGGGTTTTGACATTTGTCTTGGAATCGCCCATTGTTTTTAAAATTGGAACAAGGAAAATTTTTTGAAAAAACAAAATGGCCGCGCCGCCATCTTGGATTGAAAATTGAATTTGGACCCGTGTTTGCGGAATCGTAGCCGAGGGGGGCGCGGGTGGATTTTCAAAATTCTTTTTTTAGTCTGTCACAATTATGTTCGACTCTCAAACGTCATTTGCGATTTTTCGAAATCCAAGATGGCGCCGCCTCTGGCGGCCATTTTGTCGGGGGGAAAAAATTGCCTTTTTTCAAATTGATTTTTCGGGGAGATGGCAACATCGGAGCGGGTAGGTTTGTTCCAAGCTTCGGGGGGTAATTTATTTGAGTGTTGCCAGGACTGAGAATTTCTACCATATTTTTGGTAGTTTTTGGGCTACGGCCCCGAATAGTAGAAAAAAAAAGTGGTCTCCGTTGCAAAAATCGAGTATGCAGTCTGGTGGCAATCGGGGCTCGCAATGACCTCCAGGTAGTTTTTTGGTAAAATTCTGGCAACACTGGAAATGGCGGCAAAAATAAATTTTGGGGTGTCGCCCACTTTGAGGAGCTCCTAGGACGAGGATATCGTAGATGGAAAAAAAATAAAAATTGTCTCTGATCAGTCATATGATGTAGTCTATGGTAGGGTACGGGCTGTCAATAATACAAGATGGCGGACGAGCTGGCGGCCATTTTGTAAATTTGTAAAATTTTCGAAAATTTCAACGTGATTTTTTTTGACACATGGCGACACTTGAGCGAGTCGACATGTATCGAGCGGGTGTGAGTCTTGCTTGCGTGTGTTGCCGTGTCGAAAAATATTTTGGCAATTTTTGATAGTTTGCGCGCCAGGGCCCAAAAAAGAGCCGAGTCGAAATAGCCATTTTTGGGGGAAAAAAATCTCAAGAAGCCATCGAAAGGGTCGGTCCAAATGACATTTGAATATTTTTAGCACCCTGACCTGGCAACACTGGGAGCTGTTGAGAAAAAAATTTTTGCGACTTGGTCATTTTCGGCGATAGTTATTGGTCCTCTGGTATTAATTGAAAAAAAAAGTAAAAATGTAGTTTCGGTCTTGTTTATGGTGTAGTATATGGGAAAAATACGGATTTTTCGAAATTCAAGATGGCGGATGAGACAGCGGCCATTTTGTAAAAAGTTGAGTTTTCGAAAAAATTCAAAGCGGTTTTTCGGGCAGATGGCGCCACTTGACGCGATTTTTTGCCAGAACCTTTATTGTTGAACTAGATAAGGGCTACGCGACAGTGAAATAAAAAATTCGAATTTTTGTGTAATTTCTGAGAATTACCCCAAAACGTAAAATTGCAAATTTTCAGTTTCTGAGTATGAGGTCCTGTCAAAAAGTGACATGCGATGCCATTTTTGGCCGATTTGGCATCCTAACCTGGCAACACTGGGAGCTGTTGAGAAAAACATTTTTGGTCATGGTCATTTTCGGCGATAGTTATTGGTCCTCTGGTATTCTTTGAGGAAAAAAGTAAAAATTAGGTTCGGTCTTGTTTATGGTGTATTATATGGGAAAAATACGGATTTTTTGAAATTCAAGATGGCGGACTAGACAGCGGCCATTTTGTGAAAAGTTTAGTTTTCGAAATGCTTTAAAGTGGGTTTTCGGGCAGATGGCGCCACTTGACGCGAATTTTTTACATGACCTTTATTGTTGGACTTGACAAGAGCTATGTGGTGGTGAAAAAAAAAATTAGAATTTTTGGATAATTTCTGAGAATTAGCCCAAAACGAAGATTTGCAAATTTTCGGTTTCCGAGTATGAGGTCCTGTCAAAAAGTGACATCCGATGTCATTTTTGGCCAATCAAAGCGTGTATGAGTATTTGCTGTGGAAAAAAAAGAAAATGAAAATTTGACCTGGTAGTAGACTGTCCCATACATTTTGTACTGGAGTTGACTCTTAAAGTACCTCACTAAGGAGTTGTATGGGGAAATCAAAATATTCAACCCAGGTTGGGGAATCGAGGCGGAGCGCCGCGTAGGGCGAAGCCCGGAGCGACCATTTCATCATGACTCATAACACCAAAACCAAGCGGAGAGCCGCGTAAGGCGTAGCCCGGAGCGGCCATTATAATCACTCGGTCATTTGGAAAAACCGAGCGGAGCGCCGCGTGGGGCGCAGCCCGGAGCGGCCATTTTATCACAAAACAGCAGCGATAGGAAGCGGAGCGATATTATATATAGCTGGATTACCACTGACTGACTGACTGACTGATCAGGGGTTTTTTGGGGGTGTCGGGGGTTGTTTTTGCATATTTTGTTTTTTTACGTTGGGGTATTTTTTTAATCAACACAGGTTTTTGACATTTGGTGGAAAAAAAGAACGGGGAGCGCGCCGTTGCGCTTTTGTTTTTTTTTTTTTTAAATGCAATGCTTGGGTTTTGACATTTGGCTTAGGATTGCTTATCAGTTTTTAGTGTGGCGCAAGGAAAAAATTTTGAAAAAAACAAAATGGCCGCGCCGCCATCTTGGATTGAAAATTTAATTTGGCTTCGTGTTTGCGGAATCGAAGCGGAGGGGGGCGCGTGTGGATTTTCAAAATTCTTTTTTTTAATCTGTTGCATAAGTGTTCTACTTCCAAACGGTGGCTAGGATTTTTCAAAATCCAAGATGGCGCCGCGTCTGGCGGCCATTTTGTCGGGGGGAAAAAATTGGCACTTTTCAAATTGATTTTTTCGGGGACGATGGCAACATCGGAGGGGGTAGGTTTGTTCGGACGTCGGGGGGTTATTTATTTGAGTGTTGCCATGACTGGGAATTTCTACCATATTTTTGGTATGTTTTTGAGCCACGGCCCGGAATAGTAGAAAAAAAAATGTGGTCTCGTTAGCAAAAATTGAGTATGCAGTCTGGTGGCAATTGGTAAAATTCTGGCAACACTGGAAATGGCGGCAAAAATAAATTTTGGGGGTATCGCCCGACTTTTGAGGAGCACTTGAGCGAGTTGACGTGTATGCAGCGGGTATGTGAGTCTTGCTTGCGTGTGTTGCCATGTCGAAAATATTTTGGCAATTTCTGATAGTTTGCGCGCCAGGGCCTAAAAAGGTGGCGAGTCGAAATAGCCATTTTTGGGGGGAAAAAAATCTCACGAGGCCTTTAGTTGGGTCTGTCCAAATGACATTTGACTATTTTCAGCACCCTGACCTGGCAACACTGGGAGCTGTTGGGAAAAACATTTTTGCGACATGGTCATTTTCGAGATAGCTTATTGGTCCTCTGGTATTCTTTGAGGAAAAAAGTAAAAATGTGGTTCGATCTTGTTTATGGTGTAGTATATAGGAAAAATACGTCAATTTCTTATTAATAAATTCATGGATTTATTAAAATAAACTTTTCATAATATACAGCAATTGTAAAAACTCAACTTACCGTATAGATACAATAAACAGTCACACGTCCGGTTTTTCCTAACAAATACAAATTAATCGATGTTCAAATTAATCGATAATGTTAGATATGTTTGGTTCAATATCAATGAGGAAATTTATCAGATTGTGGAAACCTAATGTGTGTCTGTCTGTACATAAATAACAGTTATTACATAGGTACTTAATGCATGTTTCAGTATGATAAGTGTAGGTATTATGCACATCCTTAACTCTCACGTAATGTCGATCACATTAATTGTACCATGATTCGGGAATATTTACCGAATTATGTACCTACATAGGTTAGGGTTATTTTTTTTTGTTGACCTGTTAAATAACATTCATTGTAGATATTGATTCGGGAATAATTACCTAATTATGTACCTACATAGGTTAGGGTTATTTTTTTTTTTTGTTGACCTGTTAAATAACATTCATTGTAGAAATTTGATTCGGGAATAATTACCTAATTATGTACCTACATAGGTTAGGGTTATTTTTTTTTTGTTGACCTGTTAAATAACATTCATTGTAGATATTGATTCGGGAATAATTACCTAATTAAGTACCTACATAGGTTAGGGTTATTTTTTTTTGTTGACCTGTTAAATAACATTCATTGTAGAAATTGATTCGGGAATAATTACCTAATTAATGTACCTACATAGGTTAGGGTTATTTTTTTTTTGTTGACCTGTTAAATAACATTCATTGTAGATAATTGATTCGGGAATAATTACCTAATTAAGTACCTACATAGGCTTAGGGTTATTTTTTTTGTTGACCTGTTAAATTAACATTCATTGTAGAAATTGATTCGGGAATAATTACCTAATTAAGTACCTACATAGGTTAGGGTTATTTTTTTTTTGTTGACCTGTTAAATAACATTCATTGTAGAAATTGATTCGGGAATAATTACCCTAATTAAAGTACCTACATAGGTTAGGGTTATTTTTTTTTGTTGACCTGTTAAATAAACATTCATTGTAGAAATTGATTCGGGAATAATTACCTAATTATGTACCTACATAGGTTTAGGGTTATTTTTTTTTTTGTTGACCTGTTAAATAACATTTCATTGTAGGAAATTGATTCGGGAATAATTACCTAATTATGTACCTACATAGGTTAGGGTTATTTTTTTTTGTTGTCCTGTAAACAACAGTATGTAAGTAGGTACCTATCTGTGTAAGTAGGAATTTATATAAATTAACATTAGTAAATTATTGAAAAACAATCTTCGGAAACTTTAGTAATACACTTTTTAGGAAGAGTGATCATTTAGTTCAGATCAGTGAGGTTTTCTAATCTGTATGAAGAACGATTTTTGAGTAAAAATCTTTAGGTGAATCAAATGGCTACGCTTATCTCGACCATCCCATACCATCTATGCCTCAACAGTACCTAATATACTAATCTTTACAATAATAATATTCTGGTGAACAATTCTCATAGGGATTATTGATAAGGGAGCTGCACAGTTGAATATAAAATAATATATCTATGTGGTTAAGTATATGTTAAATCAAAGTCCTCTGTAGTATAGAAAGGTAGTGAAGTGCTAAAATCATACATCAACTTCAGAACCCGGTGTGTGCTTAGTCTATACCTAACTAATCCCGAATTTGGGGAGCCTGGTTTTCGTCACAAGTTATAACACCAAAACCAAGCGAAGCGCCGCGTTAGGGCGAAGCCCGGAGCGGCCATTCCATCTCAAATGATACTACAAAAACCAAGCGGAGCGCCGCGTAGGGCGCAGCCCGGAGCGGCCATTACATCACGACTCACATCACAGAAACCAAGCGGAGCGCCGCGTCGGGCGCAGCCCGGGGCGGCCTTCTAACTACATGAGAAAGATGCGGTTAAAGCGGAGCGGCCGCGTAGGGCGCAGCCCGGAGCGGCCACATTCTACCAATTATGATCATAACTTGCAACACTATAAGTCTACCCTCAAACCCCATCCAACCCCGCCCAAGGACACACATTTGATTTATCCTTGGGCGTGGAAAAGAACAAGGGCAACTGTCTCAAACGGTGCATCGCCTCATGCAAGTTCGCGAGGCCGCAGGCCGAGCTGCGTCTCGCGAGGCCGAAGGCCGAGCTCCGCGGAGGGCGAAGCCCGTAGCGTCGCCGCGCAGGCGCAGCCCGCAGCGCGGCCAAGCGTCCGCAGACCTAGCTCGAAGGCGCGCCCGCGCAAAGCGCGGGGCGTCAAAAAGCTAGTCTATCTATCTATATTATATATAGCTGGATTACCACTGACTGACTGACTGACTGATCAGGGGTGTTTTTAGGGGTGTTGGGGTTGTTTTTACATTTTTTTTCTTTTTTGGTGTTATTGTTTTTTTAATCAACGCAGGTTGACATTTGGTGAAGGGGAAAAAAAAATGGATCCGCAAGCGCGCCGTTGCGCTTTTGTTTTTTTTTTTTTTAATGCAACGCTATGTTTTGAAATTGGGTTTTAGGATCGCCCATTGGTTTTTAATTGGCACCGGAAAATTTTTTGAAAAAAACAAAAAAATGGCCCGCGCGCCATCTTGGATTTTGAAAAATTTAATTTCGGACCCGTGTCTTGCGGAATCGTAGCGAGAGGGGGGCGCGGGTGGACTTTTCAAAATTTTCTTTTGTATATGTTGCACAAAGTGTTCGGACTCTCAAACGTCGTTTGCGTTTTTTCGAAAATCCAAGATGGCCGCCGCGGATCTGGCGCCATTTTTGTCGGGGGAAAAAAAGTTAGTTTTCAAAGTGAATTTTTCGGGGAGATGGCAACATCGGGGTGGGTTACGTTGTTCGGGCGTCGAGGGGTGATTTTCATCGAGTGTTTGCTATGCACTGAGAATTTCTCCATATTTTTGTAGTTTGTGGGCCACGGCCCGAATAGTTAGAAAAAAAAATTGGTCTCTGTGCAAAAATCGAGTATGAGTTCTGGTCGGCGATCGGGCTGTCCAAATGACCTCCAGCGTAGTTTTTTGCTAAATTCTGGCAACACTGGAAATGGCGGCAAAAAAATAACATTTTGGGGTGCGCCCACTTTGAGGAGCTCCTAGGGACGAGGCTATCGTAGATGGGAGAAGAAAATAAAAATTGTATCTGATTGGTTTTTATATAGTTTAGTCTATGGACAGGGGTACGCGCTGTCAAAAATACAAGATGCGACGAGCTGGCGGCCATTTGCTAAATTTGTAAAATTTTCGAAAATTCTACGTGATTTTTTTGACACATGGCGACACTTGAGCGAGTCGACATGTATCGGGCGGGTGTGAGTCTTGCTTGCGTTGTGTTGCCATGTCGAAAAATATTTTGACGATTTTGATAGTTGCGCGCCAGGGACCGAAAAGGTTGCCGAGCGAAATAGCCATTTTTGGGGGAAAAAAAATCCCATGAGGCCTATTGATTGGGTCTGTCCCAAATGGACAATTTGCCATTTTTTTAACACCCTGACCTGGCAACACTGGGAGCTGTTGAGAAAAACATTTTTGCGACTTGGTCATTTTCGGCGATAGTTATTGGTCCTCTGTTATATTTGAAACAAAAAAAAGAAAAATGTGGTTCGATCTTGTTATGGCGTAGTATATGGGAAAAAATACGGATTTTTTGAATTCAAGATGTGCGATGAGACAGCGGCCATTTTGTGAAAAGTTGAGTTTTGAAAAAATTCAAAGTGGTTTTTTCGGGCAGTGGCGTCACTTGACAGATTTTGCCAGAAACTTTATGTGAACTCGACAAGGTCTACGCGGCAGTGAAATAAAAAATTCGAATTTTGGGATAATTTCTGAGAATTACCCCAAAACGTAAATTGAATATTTTTAGTTTCTGAGTATGAGGTCTGTCAAAAAGTGACCATGCGATGCCAGTTTGGACGAATTTTGGCATCCTAACCTGGCAACCACTGGGAGCTGTTGAAAAAAAAACATTTTTGGTCATGGTCATTTTCGAGATAGCTTATTGGCCTCTGGTATTCTGTGAGGAAAAAAAAAAAAATGTGGTTCGATCTAGTTATGGTGTAGTATATGGGAAAAAATACGTTGTTTTTAAATGTCAAGATGGCGGACTAGACAGCGGCATTTTGTGAAAAGTTTAGTTTCGAAATGCTTTAAAGTGGTTTTCGGGCAGGATGGCGCACTTGGACGCGAATTTTCACATGCCTGCTATTGTAAAACTTGACAAGGCTATTGCGACGGTGAAAGAAAAATCTTTCGAGTTTTTGGATAATCCTGAGAATACCCCAAAATGTAAAATTGCAAATTTTTAGTTTATGAGTATAAGGTCCTGTCAAAAAAGGACATCCGATGTCAATTTTGGCCAATCAGAGCGTGTATAGTATTGCTGTGGAAAAAAAGAAAATGTAAATTGACCTGGTAGGAAACTGTCCCATAATTTTGTACTGAGTTGACTTAAAGTACACTCACTAAGGAGTTGTATGGGGACAATCAAAATATTCAAACCCAAGCTGGGGGACGAGGCGGAGCGCGCTTAGGCCGAAGCCCGGAGCGGCCATTCATCTAAGTGAGCTACCAAAGCCAAGCGGAGCGCCGCGTAGGGCGAAGCCGGAGCGGCCATTCCATCTCAAGTGATACTACAAAAACCAAGCGGAGCGCCACGTAGGGCGCAGCCCGGAGCGGCATTACATCACACTCATCACATAAAAACAGGGAGGCGCCGCGTAGGGCGCAGCCCAGGAGCGGCCATTATAATCACTCGGTCATATGGAGAGAACCCAGCGAAACGCCGCGTCGGGCGCAGCCCGGGGCGGCCTTCTTACTGTATAGGGAAGGACATGGCGTTAGCGGAGCGCCGCGTATAGGTGAAGCCCGGAGCGGCCAGTCTTCTGAACAAATGACCACGAGTCAAAGGAGAAGCGCCGCGTAGGGCCGTAGCCCGGAGCGGCCATTCATCAAAGTTATCAAATCAAAACTAAGTGGAGAGCCGCGTAGGGCGAAGCCCGGAGCGGCCATTATAATCACTCAGTTTTTTGGAGAAACCGAGCGGAGCGCCGCGTAGGGCGAAGCCGGAGTGCCCATTCCATCACAAGTGATTACTACAAACAACCAAGCGGAGCGCCGCCGTACGTAGGGGCGAAGCCGGATATGATGTGGCCATTCCATCACAAGTGATACTACAAAAACCAAGCGGAGCGCCGCGTAGGCGCAGCCCGAGGAGCTGCCACTAAATCACCGTTTTTTTAGAAAAACCCAGAGTGAGCGCGCGTCGGGCGCAGCCCGGGGCGGCCTTTCTAAACTACATGAAGGAAGAGTACGGTGAAGGCGACGCAGCGCCGCCGTAGGCGCAGCCCGGAGCGGCCACATTCTACAAATTATGATCGTAACTTGCAGACCCTAAAAAGTTTTAACCTCGAAACCCCACCTACCCTGCCAGGACACACATTTGATTTATCCTTGGGGCGGGCTGGAAATGGAAAAGGGCCAGCAGCCACAAACGGTGCTCGCCCATGCAATCGCGAGGCCGCAGGCCGAGCTGCGTCTCGCGAGGACGAAGGCCGAGTCCGCGGAGGGCGAAGCCGTAGCGTAGCCCGACGCAGGGCGCAGCCCGCAGGAGCGGCCGAGCGTCCAGACCTCGCTCGAAGGCGCGCCGAGCAAAAGCGCGGTGGCGTCCAAAAATTATATATAGCTGGATTACCACTCACGACTGAATGACTGATCAGGGGTGTTTTTAGGGGTGTTGGGGGTTGTTTTTGGATATTTTTTTTTTTTTGGTGTTGTTGTTTTTTTAATCACGCAGTTTTTGAATTGGTGAAAAAAAAATGGACCGCAATGGCGCGCCGTTGCGCTTTTGTTTTTTTTTTTTAAGTGCAACGGTATGTTTTGACATTTGTCTTAGGATTAGCCCAGTGTTGCTTGTTTGAACAAGGAAAAAATTTGAAAAAACAAAATGGCCGCGTGCGCCATCTTGGATTGAAAATTGAATTTGGGACGTGTGTTGCGGGAATCGTAGCGGAGGGGGGCGCGGTGGATTTTCAAAATCTGTTTTTAATCTGTTGGCGTGGTGTCACTTTCAAACGCTTGTTGAGTCTTTCGAAATCCAAGATGGCGCCGCGTCTGGCGGCAATTGTCGGGGGGAAAAAATTGCCTTTTTTCAAATGATTTTTCGGGGATATGGCGAACATCGGAGCTGGTTAGGTAGGTTTGTTCCGGGCGTCGGGGGGAAGTTATCCGAGTGTTGACAAACGACCTGAGAATTTTACCATATTTTGGTAGTTTTGGGCACTGCCCCGCAATCGTAGGAAAAAAAAGTGGTCTCTTTAGGAAAATTCGAGTATGCAGTAGGTGCAATCGGGGCTCGGCAATGGACCTCCAGGTAAGTTTTTTGACTAAAATTCTGGAACACTGGGAAATGGCGCAAAAATAAAATTTTGGGGTGTAGGGCACTTGAGGAGTCTCCTAGGACGAGGAATAACGTAGAGGAAAAAAATAAAAATTGTCTCTGACACCATTGATGTAGTCCTATGTAGGGGTATGGGCTGTCAACAATACAAGATGCGGACGAGTGGCGGCCATTTTGTAAATTTGTAAATTTTTGAAAATTTCAACGTGATTTTTTTGACACATGGGCGACACTTGAGCGAGTGACATGTATCGGCGGGTGTGAGTCTCGGCTTGAGTGTATTGCCATGTCGAAAAATATTTCGGCGATTTTTGATCAGTTTGCGCGCAGGGGCCCGAAAAGATGCCGAGTGAAATAAGCCATTTTTGGGGGGACACAAAAACCCTTGAGGCCCTTGCCAGGCTCAGTCCAAATGACATTTGACCATTTTCAGCACCCTGACCTGGCAACACTGGGAGCTGTTGAGAAAAACATTTTTTCGACTTGTCATTTTCGGCGATAGTTATTTTTTCCTCTTGGTATTAATTGAAAAAAAAAGTTAAATGTGGTTCGATCTTGTTTATGTGTAGTATATGGAAAATACGGATTTTTTTGAAATTCAAGATGGCGGATGAGGCAGCGGCCATTTGTAAAAGTTGAGTTTTTCGAAAAAATTTAAAGCGGTTTTTTCGGGCAGATGGCGCCCACTTGACGCGATTTTTTTGCCAGAACCTTTTTTGTTGAACCTGACAAGGGCTATGTGACAGTAAAATAAAAAATTCGAATTTCGGATTATTTCTGAGAATTACCCCAAAACGTAAAATTTCAAATTTCAGTTTCTGAGTATGAGGTCCTGTCAAAAAGTGACATACGATGCCATTTTTGGCTGATTTGGCATCCTAACCTGGCAACACTGGGAGCTGTTGAGAAAAACATTTTTGCGACTTGGTCATTTTCGAGATAGCTTATTGGTTCCTCTGGTATTCTCTGAGGAAAAAAGTAAAATGTGGTTCAATCTCGTTTATGGTTGTACTATATGGGAAAATACGTTTTTTAAAAAATTCAAGATGGCGGACTAGACAGCGGCCATTTTGTGAAAAGTTTTTGTTTTTGAAATTCTTTAAAGTGGGTTTTCGGGCAGATGGCGCCACTTGACGCGAATTTTTGACATAACCTTTATGTTTGAACTTGTCAAGAGCTACGCGAAGTGAAAAAAAAAATTAAAATTTTGGATAATTTCTGAGAATTACCCCAAAACGTTAAAATTTCAAATTTTCAGTTTCCGAGTATGAGGTTCTGTCAAAAGTGACATCCGATGTCATTTTTGGCCAATCAGAGCGTTGTACAAGTGTTTGCCGTGAAAAGAAAACGAACAATGAAATTTAGACCTGGTAGGAGGACTGTCCCATACATTTTGTACTGGAGTTGACTTAAAGTACCTCACTAAGGAGTTGTATGGGAATCAAAATATTCAACCCAAGCTGGGGAATCGAGGCGGAGCGGCCGCGTAGGGCGAAGCCCGGAGCGGCCATTACATCACTTGTTATACCCAACAAAACAAAGCGAAGCGCCGCGTAGGGCGAAGCCCGGAGCGGCCCATTACATCACGACTCACATCACAGAAACCAAGCGAAGCGCCGCGTCGGGCGCAGCCCGGGGCGGCCTTCTAACTACATGGGGAAGATACGGTGAAGGCGGAGCGCTGCGTAGGGCGAAGCCGGAGCGGCCATTACATCACTTGTTTATACCAACAAAACAAAGCGAAGCGCCGCGTAGGGCGAAGCCCTGGAGCGGCCATTCCATGTCAAGTGATACTACAAAAACCAAGCGGAGCGCCGCGTAGGGCGCAGCCCGGAGCGGCCATTAAATCACGACTCATATCACAAAAACAAGCGGAGCGCCGCGTAGGGCGCAGCCCGGAGCGGCCATTACATCACGACTCATATCATAAAAACCAAGCGGAGCGCCGCGTAGGGCGCAGCCCGGAGCGGCCATTACATCACGACTCACATCACAGAAACCAAGCGAAGCGCCGCGTCGGGCGCAGCCCGGGCGGCCTTCTAACTACATGGGGAAGATACGGTGAAGGCGGAGCGCTGCGTAGGCGAAGCCCGGAGCGGCCACATTCTACCAATTATGATTATAACTTGCAATACTATAAGTCTAACTTCATACCACATCCACCCTGTCCAAGAACACACATTTGATTTATCCTTGGCGTGGAATAAGAACAAGGGCAACTGTCACAAACGGTGCATCGCCTCATGCAAGTTCGCGAGGCCGCAGGCCGAGCTGCGTCTCGCGAGGCCGAAGGCCGAGCTCCGCGGAGGGCGAAGCCCGTAGCGTCGCCGCGCAGGGCGCAGCCGCAGCGCGCGGCCGAGCGTCGCAGACCTAGCTCGAAGGCGCGCCCGCGCAAAGCGCGGGGCGTCAAAAAGCTAGTATATATATATTATATATATATATATATATATATATATATATATATATATATATATATATATATAATATAACGTCAATAACTGACCGTGATGGCGCAATGGTAGTGACCCTGCCTCTTACGCCAAAGGTCGTGGGTTCGGTCCCCGCCCCGGACAAACATTCGTGCGATAAACACTTGTGTTTGTTCAATGTCTGGGTGTAATATATGTATTTAAGTATATATTTGTATTCCTCTGTCTCTCCTCTGTCTGATATCTGTAACACAAGTGCTTAAGTTACTTAGTATGGAATCAGGTCAACGTATGAGATTATTATTGGTTAACGTTGGCTAAAACGGTATTATAGAGCTTTTTTTTTATCATACTACAAACAAGAATTTGACCTCAATCTCACCTGATGTTAAGTGAAGATGAGGTCGACGGTGGGCCATGCTTGCCCGTAAAAAGCCTATTCACTCTTGCCTCAAAGAGGCCCAATTTCTTTTGTTCAGGAAATACATCGGCGAGCAACCAGTTCTACTCCTTGGCTGTTCGCATCAGAAAGGAAGTTTTGAAGTTTGAATCAGTAAATGTTGATATATATCATCATCATCATCATCATCAGCCCATTTAAGTCCCCACTGCTGGGGCACGGGCCTCCCTCAATCACATGAAGGGTAATTGCCATACTCACCACGCTTGGCAGACGGGTTGGCAAGGGTTTTGATATAAATGCAGAGTTTTCCTTCTCTGGGTGCTGATGATCATGCCAGCAGCTGATATATATATATTTAAAATATAAAGTTGATATATATATATATATTTAAAATATAAAGTTGATATATATATATATTTAAAAAAATATATATAAACTGCTTTATAACACCGATTTAGTTATCAAAAGTTTAAAAAACATTTATCTATCTCTGATATATCTTCCTACTATGTCTCGTTTCAGCTACGTAAAAGCACGTGTTACAATCAGCATAGTATGACCACGACCACAGATTTGTTGGGACAATCTAGAGCAATAACACATTTATATTTCTCAAGAAACGTACTTACTCAACTTGATTTCAAACGTGACTCCAGAACCATTCTGCTACAACAGTACGTCGTTTCAGTGATTCGCTGCATTCATCTTTCGTATGCGTTTTCTAGGTAATTTAAAAATGCAAGATATCGAATAAAATATCGTTGGTGAGATATAACAGACGGTAAGAATAACAGATCTGGCAGTGAAGGATGGCGTGCCACGATTCACGTTATATTATTGGAATTCAAAAGTTTTAAATTTCGACGAGATGAATAGGGCTGAAATATTTCAATAACAATAAAAAATGTAGTCACTTAGGTTTTCCTCATCCTTCGTGATGCATACTGCTAGGAAGATGAATGACCTTTCTGCATCTGTTTCCCCGAATCACTACTATATCAATACTTTTAAAGCTAGAGTGAATAGGCTAACTAATTCAGGGTAAGTTCGCTGCATCGTAGACTGTTTATCAAATCTTAGAGCTCAGGACGAAGGGAAGCGATTGTATTTATTGTTTTGTTTTATGTTTTCTATTTCTTTTGTATATTTTTTATGAGAAATGGAGGCAAACGAGCATGTTGTGGGGGTTGAGTCTGTATGCGTGCAAAGCAATGCTGAAACAGCAAAGTAATCGACACCGGCGTAACGCGCCTCGGGTCCCGCAGTCGCTTCGTCACCACCAACTTGATATCCCTTTTCTTATCCGCGCAAATAAATGTTTAATTAGCCTCCACACACTTCCCTCACGCATACTTTAACCTAACAATCTGTTTAAAAAATCAAAAATATCTTTATTGTTTACTAAGGTAGTTCAAACA
>JADPWL010002953.1:0-21055 GCA_019059595.1 Marasmia exigua | reverse complement strand
TAATTTTAAATGTAGGTCCGCTCAGATATTATTAAGCAAAATCTTAAATATTCAATATCAAAAAATCCTGACGTGATAGATTTTTTTTATTATTTTTCTAGTAATTAGCACATCAGAAACTATAGAAAACGTTACTCAGATTTCGAAGAGGAAAACCATTGCAGACCTGTATTCATAGCTACCGGTGGCCAAGGTTGGAAAAACCACAACAGATCTCAGTTCTAAAATATTTAACACTATACAGGGTGTATTTGTGAACATTTACATCCCTTTAACCACGTGTTCAACGACTTTTCGAAATTCATCGAAAATATTTTCGACTCCCCATACAAAATGACTTCAATAACCAACAGTAGTCCGCCATCATGCTAGTATTCCATCTTCCTTGATAACGGACTTCCAGCTCTTTCAAATCTTGGTGAAATCTTTCGCCTTGTTCTTCGCTAATGGCTCCTAGATTTTCTGGGAAGTAGTCAATGTGCGAATTTAAAAAATGAAGTTTAATGCTCATATTACAACCCATTACACCAAAATTTGTAATCATTTTGGCCACTATTTCTTTATAGTCGGAGCTTTTATTGTTCCCCAAAAAGTTTTTCACCACTTCCTTAAATGACTGCCATGCTTGCAACTCGATATCATTAAGTTTTTCATCAAACTTTTCCTCCGACATTAATTTTCTTATATCAGGGCCCACAAAAATTCCTTCTTCTGTCTGTAATGCTGTTACGTTGTTTAATCACCATATATTTCCCGCAAATATAACAAAAACAATTCGGAGAATTTAAACAACTTCGCGATGACATTTTTAAGTTTGTGTTGCAAGATGCGCACTTCAACTGTCAATTTTCTAAATTAGTGCGGGTACTTATACAAAAACCCTTTGGTTTATCTTTATTACACCCTTTTCCAATAATATTTACAACAATTAGGTAAAATTACCTGATCATTATGTATTAATGAGCTCATTACTAAATAAAGCCAAAATGACCCGTTTTCGACATGATTAATGCGAATTACTTATATTCATTATGTAGTAATTAACAAATACTGATTTGCAATAATTTTTATCTCTCCTGACACTAATTAAATGCAATAAAACTCAAGCTAAAGTAATTTAATGACGTTTTATAAATTTTAAAATGTAGGCGCTCAGATATTATTAAGCAAAATCTTAAATATTCAATATCAAAAAATCCTGACGTGATAGATTTTTTTTATTATTTTTCTAGTAATTAGCACATCAGAAACTATAGAAAACGTTACTCAGATTTCGAAGAGGAAAACCATTGCAGACCTGTATTCATAGCTACCGGTGGCCAAGGTTGGAAAAACCACAACAGATCTCAGTTCTAAAATATTTAACACTATACGAGGGTGTATTTGTGAACATTTACATCCCTTTAACCACGTGTTCAACGACTTTTCGAAATTCATCGAAAATATTTTCGACTCCCCATACAAAATGACTAAGTCACGTGACCGACTTTGTATGAATAGTTTAAATTTTTTCATGCGAATTTCCAAAAGTCATCGAACAAATGTTGTTCATAATGGTTGGTAGAACACGTGGTTTAAGGGATATAAATGTTCACAGATACACCCTGTATAGTAACATCTGACGAGTAGTTTGTACCTCAAAGATAATAACTATTAATGGCTTGATGAACTCGTAAATACTTAACACATAAATAGGTTAAAACGCCTCATAAAATCTCTCTTTTTATGAAGAAAAATTACAATAATGTAGGTACAAGACAATTTCATCTATTTAAATGATAAGGATTCTTGGACGTGTTAATGGATTAGTCTTCTTAGTTGTTATTCATAGTAGTCACTAGTCTGTTAATTATCAAAAATTGTATATTTTTCTCATCTCAAATGAACATAATTAATATTCGAAAAGAGTAACTACTGAGTTTCTTACTGGTGTCTTCTCAGTAGATATCGCCGTTCTGAAACAACGGTTGATAATAATATTATGTGTGCCTATTTGACATTCATAAGTGTTAAGTGTTCTGTGTTCTGACCACGCCGTGTGGTCCCGGCAGAGTAATAGGCCATCCTCACTCTTACCGAGGTGTCGTAAAAGGCGACTAAGGTAAAGCTGCTGGCATGATCATCAGCACCCAGAGAAGGAAAACTCTGCATTTACATCAAAACCCTCGCCAACCCGTCTGCCAAGCGTGGTGAGTATGGCTAATTACCCCTCATGTGATTGAGAGAGGCCCGTGCCCCAGCAGTGGGGACTTAAATGGGCTGATGATGATGAAGTGTTCTGTAAGTATCGAATTCTGTCGCGGGTGTCCATGGGCGGCGGCAATCGCTTACCATCAGGTGATTCGACTGCTTGTCTGTCACCTAACATAAAAAAAATCTATTAAAAAATTTGTTACCTTCATTGATTCCATAACATTGGAAGTAGTAATATGTGCGTGCGTCTACAAAGGATCACATACATCCTATAAAAATCAATGGGCAATTCTTTCTCGGTTAGGGCGGACAACGATTTGCAACGCCTATATTAGGACACTATAAAATTGCAAGCACCCGTCAGCTATTGTCTTTAATTTTATGTTTTATTGAATATAGCAGGGGCGTGCACAAAGATATCAGACAGGGTAAGCACATACACCGTCCTTTTTTAACCGTGGTGCACTCTTATCGAGGGCATTATACTGATGACAACAAATGAACAAACATTTTCCCACAAGGAACTTATGGTCTAATCTCAAAAATAAAAATCACCTTCCCAGTCAAGATCAATCAGCTGATTAGTGCAAATTGTATGGGAAGGCAATTTTTTTTTGAGATTAGAGCCTATGTTCCTTGAGGGAAATGTTTGTTGTCATCAGTATAATGCCCTCAATAAGGGTGCACGACGGTTAAAAGGCACGGTGTATATTAAAACCACCCACCAACACGCATTGGACCAGCGTGGTGGGATATAGTCCATAATCCCCCCCCCCCCCCTCTCCCAAAACACTACTTCTCCAAATTATGTCAGTATATCAAAAAACAAAACATTTTTTTTTCTTTTTTATGACATAGGTCGGGTTTGTGATCACCAATCCGCATTTGGCAAGCGTGGTGATTAAGCCTAATCCCAACATAGACATAGTAGAGAACGCCCTGTTGGCCTAGTGGTTTAAGTACCGGGCCGTGATCACGGGGTCCTGGGTTCGATTCCCGGGTCGAGCGAAAAGTATGTTTCGAATTTTTCGAACATAGCTCGGGTTTGCGATCACCAATCCTTGGCAAGCGTGGTGATTAAGCCTAATAGCGATGACTTGATTTCTATGATGGCGGCCTTTGCCCTGCAGTGGGACAGTTTATACGCTGATTTAAAAAAAAAGAGATAGGTAGCAGACGATCCGTCTGCTCGTATCACTTGATGGTAAGCGATCGCCGCCGCCCATGGACACCCGAGACACCAGTGGAGTCACAAGTGCACTGCCAACCTTTTTAAACCCCCTTTCCCCCGGATTGGGCCTCCTATACCCTCTCACTCACGCAGCGAAACACAGCAAAGTGCTGCATCACGCCCTTTTTCTGTGAGGCCCTGGTATCGCTCCGGTCGAGCCGGCCCATTCATGCCGAAGCGTGGCTCTCCCACGGTCAATGTGTTTCGAGGATCCAGTTACCCAGATACTACCACTTCTCTTCGTATGATTTGTGGTTATGATAATTGTTTGCAACCACCATGAATATTTTAACACTTTGACAGTCGTTCACGTGGTAGGTACGGGTGGTTCCATATACATATAAGAGCTTCAATTCGGCTGTCAAAGTGTTAATATCTGATTGATGATGATGATGATGATTACAAAACAGGTCACTTCGCCTTTGAAGAAGCCGTGAAATCTTATTTCAAAACTGCAGCTCATATATATAATCTAGTAAATAACACAAAGATGTAAAGGTTGTATTCTTTACGCAATTTAATTCAAAATAAATACCCTAGCGTTGGTCAAAACGCATCATATTTCTTTTACTTTAACAGAACTCATAGGTATATTTTTCCATTTATAAAAGTAATCACCGGAAACAGAAACTAATGCCAAAATTAATTAATTAATTAAGTTAGGGAAGCTGAAAGAAACCTACCCTTTATTGTGTGTGAATCCATATATCAAATGCCATTATATTCGAGTGAGGTTATAATTATGCGAGAAAGCCCTCGTTATGTAAATTGTAAGCGAGCATATTTTCATAGACGTGCTTGTTGAAATAGTAAAAAAAGTAAAGCATCTGAAAAACCTACTTTTTTTTAAACTGGCCTAGATAGATAGACACTCTCTCTAGATACTCTTTATTGCACAACATACAAAACTTAAAAGCTAGGTATACAGATAAACAATGTACAATTTAGTCGGTCTTATCGCTGGGAGCGATCTCTACCAGACAACCTTCAGTCCTTAAAGGACATTAGATAGAAGAGGGGAGGGTGGTGCAATCCTTTTGATTTTGAACATTGATTAAGTAAATTTATAGTATATATACATATATCTAGATAATAAAAAAAACGTGGATATGGATGGAGATGGAGATGGCATATGGATGGAGTCAGCTATTCTACAAACAATTTACGTTTACTAGCTTGCTATTCTTGAGGCAAGTAAGTATTTCACGCGGCCTCCTCGTGTGGCCCTTTCGATAGTATTTTTGCTCTGTTTTGAAGCTGCTACTGGTCCTAGCGTCCCTGGGCAAAGGCGGGTAGTAATCGGCATCGCCTATTGTTTGGGGAAACCCCTCTCCTGTGGCCTCTTTTGTTCTGGGCCCGGAGCCTTGTCCGGCGTCACCTCATACGTGATTGCGTTTTGACGTGGGCCCCACCAGAGTGGAGCGCCTTCGGGCGCAGTGGCCGAAAGGCCTTGTTCGGAGTCCAGCGTCTAGTCTTCGAAGCACGGGGCTCGATAATTGGACGGTGTTGCTAACTTTCCCGGTTCCGTATCCAACGGAGTTGGGTTTCGCGGCAGCTTCGCTTTGGAGCCTGCGGGTTTTATTTCGCCAACCCACTCTGCACTGCAGCCATCAGTGTATGGGTTGGGAAGGGTACCCGCAGTCCGTCTCCCGTTGGTGTTTACACTACAGCCAGCAGTGTAGATGCCATTCGGGTGGTAGTTAGTGGACCGTGGGAGAGGCCCTGGGTTTGTTGGACCGGAGTGTGGAGAGAGGCCGTACTGGCGAGCCTCTTTCGCTCTGAGCGGGTTCGCGAAGACTTCAACAGGTTTGTCCTATAGCCCGTGTTCCCGCTCTGACAGTTTCTCCCAGACGAGGGATGGAAACTGTCGCAGCGAGTTTAGTGGGTATGCCCCTGGGAGCACCCCAGGGGAGAGCCCCACACTACCCGGCCGGGTGTGCATAAGGCGGCGCCGACGTCGGCTCCTTACCAGCCGGTGGCACTCACTCTGCGTTACCAAAAAAAAAGTAATATCTACACTGTGGAATAAAGAAAGAAAAAATCTAAACAAAATCTGAATTTTTGGAAATAGCGCGCGTTGATGTCTTTCCCTTGTATATATGCATGCATATGACAACCTACCTCCAAACTTTGTATCTAGGTAATTATTTGCATTGATTATTTTTTATCACTATCACTCCCACAGACGACAGAACAAAGTCACTTTCTCTGTCTCTCCCTTTTTTATGCTTAGCTGTCTTTAAAACTACGCAACCGATTTTGATACGGTTTTTTTTTAATATGATCGAGGTTTTAAAGTTAAGTATACCTAGTAAAAAAATGTACTTAATACTCGTACAAGCATCATATTGCACCCGTGCGAAGCCGGGGCAGTTTGCTAGTTGGTAATTAAGAACTTATAGGTATAACTACAAAAGTGTAGGTAGTCTTTACAAAGTGTATCGGTAAACATTTACATTTGTCTAATGACGTCTTTTACCAACCATTCTGAAAAACATTTGTAGTACCTATGGCTTTTGGAAAATTAGATAAAAAATCAAGTTTTTGAAACCAAAGTCAGTCACTTGACTTGATTATTGAATAAAAATCGTCGAATTTCCAAAAGTCGTAGAAATGTATACAATTTGTTAAAAGCTGAGAGATAGCGTGAAACCTGTCTATCCCTGGCCCCAGGTCCAGTCGCTGATGCTGCGCAAGTCGGTGTCGTGTCCGATGCCGCAGGTGCCCGCGTCGCTGCTGCTGCAGCTGTTCCCCTTCGGCGTGATGCTGGACCGCCGGATGAAGGTGCTCATGGCTGGCGACAAGGTACAAGCGTGTAGCACCTGTGCCCCTAGCCCCAGGTCGCAAACCTCTTTACTAGTTACATTGAACCTATGACATGTTAAAAAGTTTGTGTCTAAGTATTAGACTGACCGGATGGCGCAATTGGTAGTGACCCTGCCTCTTACGCCAAAGGTCGTGGGTTCGATCCCCACCCTGGACAAACATTCGTGCGATGAACACTTGTGTTTGTTCGGTGTCTGGGTGTAATATATGTATTTAAGTATATATTTGTGTTCCTCTGTTGTCTGATATCTGTAACACAAGTGCTTAAGCTACTTAGTACGGAATCAAGTCAACGTATGAGATGTTGTGAGAATAAAAAAAAAGTATTCAAATATTGTTAACGACCTTTTTTGACAATTACCGTCAGTAGGTATCATAGGTATATACACTACCGCATTGTACATAAATGTATATAATGTTTACAACTTTTTTTAGAGTAACCAGAAAAAAAACAAAAATCCACTAATTCGCTTGAGTATCTATCATAGAACATTTAGAGGTTTTTTATTTAAATAAAAATGGCCAAGGACAAAGAATATCATTCCCAAACAAAAATACTTTTATCCCGCTCTATGAACAACGTAAACAAAACTTAATTTAGTTATCTATTCATACATTGTATTGGCGAGGCAAAGATTCTCACTAGCACATCTGGTGTCAATTTTCTGAAGCTGTCTAAGAACGACAAATTGAAAGTTTTCCATACAACTTTACGGAATAGTGGTTAATATTCTCTTTATTTTTGGGATGAATGTGGTTCGGTCACAATAATGATATCAATAATAGACATAATAAAAGCGTAGACAGAATATACCAGACTAGGTATTGCATTCTGTTGAGGAAATATTAAAGAGTGAAACAGGAAAATATTTAGTAATCAGAAGAGTTTCATTTGGTGAAAATCATATTATGTTTTTTTATTGTCTAGTTGATGTTTTTTTCGAAATATTTTATTCTAGGCTAGTTAAAGAGTATGGAATTATATGTTATTATGACACGATTTTCAATAAAAGAAACTAAAACTGTGTTTAGGTATTTAATAATTTATTGATATTACAATTTTATTCACTGTTTGGAAAATAGTTTGTAGCCTGAAAATGATGAAACACTCATTTCTAGTTAAATTGGCTTGATTATTCTTAAAGCAGTCTTCAATATAAATTTTTAACTTCATAATTTTGTCTTTTGGGAACTTATTCCCGAAGCTGCGTACGTATTACATTGAGGAACACAACAATACTTCCTATTTCTGCTTTATTAGCAGCCGGTGTATATTATTTAATAGTGAACATAAATAAATCAAAACTTTTAACCAAACATTACTTCAAAATGTAGCGAAGTGTCGTTCTTAGAGAGCTTCCAATTATCGCCGCTAGAGGAGCGCGCATAATCTTTGCCTCGCCAATACTCATCAACGCTGTGTTCCCCTGGAATTGGCATTCATACTGACATCTACTTTACTATAAAAAGCTGTTATGATTACTTATTTTTGTATGATGTGCTGTTGGTGAACCTAAATAAATAAATAAATAGCATTTCTTCGTAAACAGCACTAGGCACCTACCTAAAATAGCGCCATCATTGTGTGTAGATGGCTTGTTTACTTCCTTCCAGTTGGTGAGCGAGTTTTTTTATTGGTTTTATCCCTTCATTTCGGATAATAAAACCTTAATAACCTTTTAGGGCATTATTGAACTACTTACTAGGAATGACATAGAAATTATGACAATTAGAAATATATAGGGATTACTATCGCTAAGGTAAGGCTCAGTAAAAAAAAAATTCGTTAACAAAGTTTGAATTAAGTAGTTAGTGGATGGAGTCTCCATTTAAGGTGACGGGTCTGGCACACTAGCGACGCCAATTGGTTTTAATTTTAGCTACTAAACCGGATCTATTTTAAACTATTTCGGGGCTACAACTCGGCAAACACTTATAGTAATTTTTAAATAACCATGCATAAATATTTTATAAATATTATATTAGAAAAATTGATTCACGCCAAAAGCGGCCACTTTTGGCGGTAATCCGAAATTCGAGTGCAAAAGCAGACCAAACAGTTAACTATAAATATTAAATAAATAGTATAGGTGTCTGCTAAGAGATTGTAATCCCGAAATTGTTTAAAATAGATCCGGTCTAGTAGCTAAAAATTTAAATTGATTGGCGTCGCTAGTGAGCCCGACCCGTCACCTTAAGCTGAAAAGCCTGTGTTTGGAAACCTCAGTAGGTATGCCGTGCTATCTAATGGGCGGCGGTGATTTCGCTTGCTCATTTGCTTGCTCTCTTTTTCTCTTATAAAAATACGTAGCTATTAGGTATATTAGTGTCCGTTTACTATGCAGATTTTTATATGGTAATTACTCACGGTAAATTTTCGAAAAGTGACTCTATCTATAAATAAAAAGTTGAATGAAAGTTGCTTCATCAATATTATTCTACTAGGCAGGCACTCTATCAGCGCGGCGTACAGTATAGACACAGATATTATAATACTAGTATGTATAGATATCCAAGGCCACCTATTCACCTACTGCGTATTTTTTTTTCAGTTAGTGGAAGCTTGGGGCGGACCTTATAACCGGATTGCTAAACAACCAATATCAGAAGTGCTACGCTTGAGAAAACCCAAGATTTCGTTTACATGGGACAAGGTAAGACATACATTTAAAAGTACGAGTTGGACTCGCACTTACACATGCAATTCAAGCATAATCCCAAAAATGTATAAATGCAGTTTTTTTCTTTTACAAAATAAAGTGATTATTTCTTTAGAAAATGCTTACTACATAGTACTTTCCCTTCATGCCCCATAGTCGTATACGGAATCCATCCGTAGGACAGACATGACGAATCCATAAAGTTTTTTTTATATAAAATACTAAAATACTTTATTTGCCAATAAATTATGTTGGTTACATAAGATGTAGATATTGTAAATTTAGGTACATGTTGCTTAAACCTATTTAGCCATTAAATTGTAGCATGCAAATATTTCAAGTTGTAAGACCTTTCGACGTTCTCTGTGGTAAGACCTATTTGTAGGACCTTACACTACAGAGATAAAAATAGGGAAAAATAATATAAAAAATATTTTTTTTAAGCTTAACTATTGGATAACATAACATCGTGTGGGTTACAGACAGAAGTACACACATATATAAAATGTTTTAAATGAAAATAATTAGGTGGACTTATTCCAGAATAATAAATTAAAAAGTCATTTTGCCATTTGGCTGTGGGGTATGCTTGAAATTAGTCCTCGCTCCCCTCGGTATTTGACGCGCCCAGCCCCATGCATCGCTTCTAATTCAAGACAGCATCGTCTGCAGGCAACTACCTGGAAGCGGAAATCAAACAAAACTTCACGACTGACATTTTTTCTCAAGCCGCAGATCGGTCACTCAGTTGAGTGTGTGCATGTGGTCTAACCTAGTCTAACTATTGGCCTTGGGTTGCCATGGGAGGACTAATTTCAGCATACCCCACAGCCAAATGGCATATATTCTGGATAAGTCCACCTAATTATTTTAATTTAAAACCTTTATACATGTGTTGTACTTCTGTCTGTATACCCTAAAATGTATTTTTTATATTCTTTTGCCCGATTTTTATCTCGGTAGTGTAAGGTCCTACAATAGGTCTTAACAGAGAACGTGAATGGTCTTACAACGTGAAATATTTGCATGCTAATAATTTAATCAGTAACTTTATTATTTTAATTTATTATTAAATTTTAGTGGCCAATAAGGTTTAAGCAACATGTAAATTTACAAAATCTATATCTTATGTAACCAACCTATTTATTGGCAACTAAAGTATTTTTGTATTTTGTAAAAAAAACTTATGGATTCGTCATTCGTCTACGATGGATTCCGTATACGAATATGGGGCAATGAAGGGAAGTACTAGTAAGCCTTTTCTAAAGAGAATAATCACTTTATTTTTTTAAAAGAAAAATCTTGCATTTATATATTTTTTGGATTATGCTTGAATTCCACGGGGATCGTAACCGAGTGTAAGTGCGAGTCCAACTCGTATTTTAAATGTTTTCTTACTGCCATGTAAACGAAATCTTGGGTTTCCTCAAGTCGTAGCACTTCTGATATTGGTTGGTTAGCAATCCGTTGTAAGGGCCGGCCCAAAGCTTCCACTAACTGAAAAACCATAAATTCGCTGTAGATGATAGGTGGCCTTGAATATATGTACTAGTATTATAATATCTGTGTTTATACTGTACGCTGATATGAGTGCCTGCTCTAGTAGAATAATATTGATGAGCAACTATTCAATTCAACTTTTATTTATAGATAGAGTCACGTTTCGAAATGTAGCCGTGATTCATAATAAAAACTGCATAGTCAACGGACACTAATATACCTAATAGTTACTTATTTGTTTATAAGAGAAAAAGATAGCAAGCAAATGAGCAAGCGAAATCACCGCCGCCATTAGATCGCACGGCATACCTACTGAGGTTTCCAACAGGCTTTTCAGCTAAAAAGCAAGCTAAAAAAAAAAAAAATGGCAAAAAAACGAAAAGGGAATAGGACGACGAAAATAAACGAGCGCAAAATTAACAAAAATAGCTAGGTGACGGGTCGGGCACCCTATCCCCCCCCCCGCGACGCCATCAATTTAAATTTTTTGTTTTTGTTTAGTTTTTTTTTGTTTTTTTTTTTTTTTTTTTTTTTTTTTTTTTTTTTTTTTTTTGGCTACTAGACCGGATCTATTTTAACATTTCGGGGTACAATCTCTTAGCAACGACATAATACTATTATTTTTGGCGTGAATCAATTTTTCGCGTACAAACGGACCCAATATTTATGCATGGTTATTTAATATTAGTAAAGTGTTTGCCCGAGTTGTAGGTAAATGTGTTTAAAATAGATCCGGTTTAGTAGCTAAAATTAAAACCAATTGGGCGTCGCTAGTGTGCCAGGACCCCGTCACCTTAAATGAACTCATCCACTAACTACTTATTCAAACTTTGTTAACGATTTTTTTTTTTTTACTGATGTTATAATGGTATATATAATAGGATATGTATCAATACGGGATTAACCACGCTATTTTATTATGTTAAACAACAAAGATGAAGAGGAACTGACGAGTAAGCATGTGACGTTCGGCTAGCTTACCGTACCGTGGTCACGAGCGGACTGACACTCGTGACGTGAACAGCTCGCTTCAGACCGCTCGGACAGTCCTATCGTGCCACGGCTGCTGTAACGTAGACCGGACGTCGGGCAAATAATGTTGATACACAATGTTGTTTCACATATACATATAGTTTAATCCCGTATTTGCGACATTATAGTTATAATGCGACGCGAAAATCTAAAAACTAAGTATCCCTATATATTTCCCTCGTTATCATAATTTCTATGTCTTCCTAGTAATTAGTTCAATAATGCCCTAAAATGTTATTAGCGTTTTATATTGTCTAAAATGACGGATAAAACAAATAAAAAAACTCGCTCACCAACTGGAAGGAAGTAAACAAGCCATCTACACACAATGATGGCGCTTTTATTAGGTAGGTACCTAGTGCTGTTTACGAAGAAATGCTATGAATATATACAACCCTTGCGGATAACAATGGGATCAGAAAAATGGCGGCGCATCTATTCACTTCTCGCTCGCACACATATTTGTGTCTATACTCTATACTCGCACTCGTGGGGTGCGAGTATAGACGCAAATAGTGTGCGAGCGAGAAGTGAATAGATGCGCCGCCATTTCTGATCCCATTCTTTATCGCACAGGTTGTAACTAAATTAAGTTTTGTTTACCTTCATATCATTTTGAGGATAAATAGAGCGGGATAAAAGTGTTTTTGTTTGGGAATGATATTCTTTGTGCTTGGCCATTTTTATTTAAATAAAAAACCTCTAAATGTTCTATGATAGGTACTCAAGCGATATAGTTAATTTTTGTATTTTTTTCTGGTTACTCTAAAAAAGTTGTAAACATTTATACATTTATGTACAATGCGGTAGTATATATACCTACGATACCTACTGACGGTAATTGTCAAAAAAGGTCGTTAACAATATTTGAATACTTTTTTTTTTTATTCTCACAACATCTCATACGTTGACTTGATTCCGTACTAAGTAGCTTAAGCACTTGTGTTACAGATATCAGACAACAGAGGAACACAAATATATACTTAAATACATATATTACACCCAGACACCGAACAAACACAAGTGTTCATCGCACGAATGTTTGGTCCAGGGTGGGGATCGAACCCACGACCTTTGGCGTAAGAGGCAGGGTCACTACCCAATTGCGCCATCCGGTCCAGTCTAATACTTAGACACAAACTTTTAACATGTCATAGGTTCAATGTAACTAGTAAAGAGGTTTGCGACCTGGGGCCAGGGGCACAGGTGCTACACGCTTGTACCTTGTCGCCAGCCATGAGCACCTTCATCCGGCGGTCCAGCATCACGCCGAAAGGGAACAGCTGCAGCAGCAGCGACGCGGGCACCTGCGGCATCGGACACGACACCGACTTTCGCAGCATCAGCGACTGGACCTGGGGCCACGGGTAGACAGATTTCACGCTAATTCTCAGCTTTTAACAAATTGTGAACATTTCTATGAATTTTGGAAATTCGTAGATTTTTATTCAATAATCAAGTCAAGTGACTGACTTTGGTATGAAAAACTAGATTTTTTATCTGGTTTTCCAAAAGCCATAGGTACTACAAATGTTTTTCAGAATGGTTGGTTAAAGGCGTGATTAGACAAATGTAAATGTTTATCGATACACCCTGTATAGACTACCTACACTTTTGTAGTTATATCTATAAGTTCTTAATTACCAAATAGCAAACTGCCCCGGCTTCGCACGGGTGCAATATGATGCTTGTACGAGTATTAAGTACATTTTTTTACTAGGTATACTTAACTTTAAAACCTTGATCATATTAAAAAAACCGTATCAAAACCGGTTGCGTAGTTTTAAAGACAGCTAAGCATAAAAAGGGAGAGACAGAGAAAGTGACTTTGTTCTGTTGTCTGTGGGAGTGATAGTGATAAAAAATAATGGGCGATGCCGATTACTACCCGCCATTGCCCAGGGACGCCAGGACCAGTAGCAGCTTCAAACAGAGCAAAAATACTACCGAAAGGGCCACACGAGGAGGCCGCGTGAAATACTTACTTGCCTCAAGAATAGCTAGCTAGTAAACGTAAATTGTTTGTAGAATAGCTGACTCCATCCATATGCCATCTCCATCTCCATCCATATCCACGTTTTTTTATTATCTAGATATTGTATATATACTATAAATTTACTTAATCAATGTTCAAAATCAAAAGGATTGCACCCACCCCTCCCCTCTTCTATCTAATGTCCTTTAAGGACTGAAGGTTGTCCTGGTAGAGATCGCTCCCAGCGATAAGACCGACTAAATTGTACATTGTTTATCTGTATACCTAGTTTTTAAGTTTTGTATGTTGTACAATAAAGAGTATCTAGAGAGAGTGTCTATCTATCTAGGCCAGTTTAAAAAAAAGTAGGTTTTCAGATGCTTTACTTTTTTTACTATTTCAACAAGCACGTCTATGAAAATTTTGCTCGCTTACAATTTACATAACGAGGGCTTTCTCGCATAATAATAACCTCACTCGAATATAATGGCATTTGATATATGGATTCACTCACAATAAAGGGTATGTTTCTTTCAGCTTCCCTAAACTTAATTAATTAATTAATTTTGGCATTAGTTTCTGTTTCCGGTGATTACTTTTATAAATGGAAAAATATACTTATGAGTTCTGTTATAGTAAAAGAAATATGATGCATTTTGACCAACGTTAGGGTATTTATTTTGAATTAAATTGCGTAAAGAATACAACCTTTACATCTTTGTGTTATTTACTAGATTAATGTGAGCTGCAGTTGTGAAATAAGATTTCACGGCTTCTTCAAAGGCGAAGTGACCTGTTTTGTAATCATCATCATCATCAATCAGATATTAACACTGACAGCCGACTTGTGGCTCTTATATATGGAACCACCCGTACCTACCACGTAAACGACTGTCAAAGTGTTAAAATATTCATGGTGGTTGCAAACAATCATTATATGAAGTGAAGTGGTATCTGGGTAACTGGATCCTCGAAACACATTGACCGTGGGAGAGCCACGCTTCGGCATGAATGGGCCGGCTCGACCGGAGCGATACCAGGGCTTCACAGAAAAAGGGCGTGATGCAGCACTGTGCTTGTTTCGCTGCGTGAGTGAGAGGGTACAGGAGGCCCAATCCGGGGGAAAGGGGGTTTAAAAAGGTTGGCAGTGCACTTGTGACTCCACTGGTGTCTCGGGTGTCCATGGGCGGCGGTCGATCGCTTACCATCACAGTGATACGAGCAGACGGATCGTCTGCTACCTATCTCTTTTTTTTTAATCCAGCGTATAAAACTGTCCCACTGCAGGGCAAAGGCCGCCATCATAGAAATCAAGTCATCGCCATTAGCTTAATCACCACGCATTGCCAAGGATTGGTGATTCGCAAACCCGAGCTATGTTCGAAAAATTCGAAACATACTTTTCGCTCGACCCGGGAATCGAACCCAGGACCCCGAGATCACGGCCCGGTACTTAAACCACTAGACCAACAGGGCGTTCTCTACTATGGTCTATGTTGGGATTAAGGCTTAATCACCCACGCTTGCCAAATGCGGATTGGTGATCACAAACCCGACCTATGTCATAAAAAGAAAAAAAAAATGTTTTGTTTTTTTGATATACTGACATAATTTGGAGAAGTAGTGTTTTGGGAGAGGGGGGGGGGGATTTATGGACTATATCCCACCACGCTGGTCCAATGCGTGTTAGTGAGTGGTTTTTAATATAGCACGTGCCTATTAACCGTCGTGCACCCTTATTGAGGGCATTATACTGATGACAACAAACATATTTCCCTCAAGGAAACATAGGGTCTAATCTCAAAAAAAAATTGCCTTCCATACCATTTGCACTAATCAGCTAATTTGACTGGGAAGGTGATTTTTATTTTTGAGATTAGACCATAAGTTCATCTTGTGGGAAATGTTTTGCTGTCATCAGTATAATGCCCTCGATAAGAGTGCACCACGGTTAAAAAAGCACGGTGTATGTGCTTACCCTGTCTGAAAATCTTTGAGCACGCCCCTGCTATATTCAAATAAAACATAAATTTAAGACAATAGCTGACGGTTCTTTGCAAATTTATAGTGTCCTAATATAGGCGTTGCAAATCGTAGTCCGCCCCTAAACGAGAAAGAATTGCCCATTGATTTTTATAGGATGTTTGTTGATCCTTTGTAGACGCACGCCACATATTACTACTTCCAATGTTATGGAATCAATGGATGGTAACAAATTTTTTAATAGATTTTTTTTAATGTAAGGTGACAGACAACACAGTCGAATCACCTGATGGTAAGCGATTGCCGCCGCCCATGGACACCCGCGACAGAATTCGATACTTACAGAACACTTCATCATCATTCAGCCCATTAAGTCCCACTGCTGGGGCACGGGCCTCTCTCAATCACTATGAGGGGTAATTGCCATACTCACCACGCTTGGCAGACGGGTTGGCGAGGGTTTTGATGTAAATGCAGAGTTTTCCTTCTCTGGGTGCTGATGATCATGCAGCAGCTTTAAACTTAGTCGCCTTTTACGACACCTCGGTAAGAGTGAGGATGGCCTATTCTACTCTGCGGGACCACACGGCGTGGTCAGAACACGGAAACACTTAACACTTATGAATGTCAAATTAGGCACACATAATACTTATTATCAACCGCTGTTTCAGAAAGGCGATATCTACTGAGAAGACAGCCAGTAAGAAACTCAGTAGTTACTCTTTCGAATATTAATTATGTTCATTTGAGATGAGAAAAATATACAATTTTGTTATATTAACAGACTAGTGACTACTATGAATAACACTAAGAAGACTAATCCATTAACACTGTCCTAATGAATCCTTATCATTTAAATAGATGAAATTGTCTTGTACCACATTATTGTAATTTTTCTTCATAAAAGAGAGATTTTATGAGGCGTTTTAACCTATATATTTGTTAAGTATTTACGAGTTCATCAAGCCATTAATAGTTATTATCTTTGAGGTAAAAAACTACTCGTCAGATGTTACTATACAGGGTGTATCTGTGAACATTTATATCCCTGAAACCACGTGTTTTACCAACCATTATGAACAACATTTGGTTTATGACTTTTGGAAATTCGCATGAAAAAATTTCAACGTTTCATACAAAGTCGGTCACGTGTCTTGGTCTTATGTATGTAAAAGTCGTTGAACACGTGGTTAAAGGGATGTTAATGTTCACAGATACATCCTGTATAGTGTTAAATATTTTTGAATTGAGATCTGTTGTGGTTTTTCCAACCTTGTCCACCGGTAGCTATGAATAATTTAGTAACAGGGCACCTTTTATCGCTGCCCGAAATTTCTGAACATAAGTAATAGAAAGTAAGGGCTTCCTTAATTTCGGTTAATTTACATTTCATTGTTACAGAGATTGATGAGCATTGTTATCAATTGTTTCGGTTTAGTGTCACACTATAATAGCTTCATGGTTGCACCGGTAAATTTGTTGATATAATGTGTAAGGTGTTTGTTTTCATTTTCTGTGTCCAGTGTTGTACCTTTTGTGTCAAAAGATTGTGTAGGTATGTATGTTTGTATAAAATATGTTTGTATTGTAAGTATGTAGAACCATCCCATCCAGTCCCCAAGTTGCACCTCTGTTCTTCTTCTGTCCCTATTTGGCTTCACCCTTACGGGTTGTATAATGGAGGCGGAGAGGAACAGAGGCGCAACAATGTCTTAGGTTAGCCGCTGAAAACCAGCGTCGGCGCTAGTTATATTTGGCCAGTGTCGACAAAAGCTGAGCGGTCACCTATTTGACACTTTCTTTTTTTTCATTTAAATTTTGTATCTGTGTTTGTTTTTGTTATTGTTCTGTTGTATTACCTGTATGTTCTTTTAACTGATTGTGTCAAATAAAGATTTATTCATTCATTCATTATTCATTCATTCATTCATACATTCATTCATACATTCCAATGGTTAGTTTGCAAATTAAACAAAACTAATTGTTGCTACAGTCTTGGAATCCTTGTTTTTCTTATGTAAATATTACAAATTCATTATCACCACCGAAAATATAGGAATTAGTTATATTTACGGAGGTATGCTGGGAACTTATCTAGCTGTACATGTCCGACCATTGACACAGTCAGTAAGCATACATATCTCGGCCTTATAATAGATGATACGTTTAATTGGGGATATCATATTGAGAGCATTTGTAGTAAATTAAGGCAAGTTCTGGCGAATATATAATCTGGCGAATATATAATCAATCTTAAAGGACCGTATACCTTTCAAAATTAAACTGATGATGTACAACGCTCTTGCTGAATCATATATACAGTATGGGCTTAGCAGTTATGGGCGTACCTACAAAACTTACCTCGATTCAATCTATAGACTTCAATTAAGGATTCTTAAAAATGTAGTATCAACCAATATAAAAAACAATTTACATGACAATGACATATACCTTCTTAAACACTGCAAGATTTTACCTGTACACACCCAAGTTAAATTTGTGCTATTAAAGGAGCAATACTTAATGAGTCCTTTAAAAAAGGCACTTGACCACCCTGTATGCACCCGCGCCGGTCGCTGCGAACCGGTTTGATCACGCAGCGCGCAAACAATGTGTACGGCGAGCGAACGACATCATTCATAGTTCCTCGCCTGATAAACAAGTTGCCATTGGATCTGCGGGACAGTTTTACACCTACCAATTTTAAACTTATGCTAAGGGAATACTGTCTTAGCAATTTCTAGTACAGTTGTATAAAATATTGTACACTTGTTTATTAGTGTCGCTCGAATTGCACTTTTAATTCCCAAAATATGGTTTTCAATAAATGATTCGAAAACTGAATATAAGTTTGTATATAGCATAGCTCACGATAGCACAAGACAAACCTCTGTGGTTTAATGTGCTGTCTTATTATTGTACATGTATAATTTGTAATGTTATTTGATAATAAATAAAAAAGAAATCTATATATTTACTTAAATAACGCGTTTCCTCCATGTCCCATCAGTCTCCCGAAAATAACCGTTTTAGCACCTGATGAGCGTCTCCCAAGGTGCTGTAATACCGAGAATATACACCGTATTTTTTTATCGTTTAAATCCCGAAAACCTCATAATAGGTAAATGCTAAATGGACTTCATCCATTTAGCGTTTAACATACAAAATAGAATATCCACTCGGCAATGATGTATGAAACAGCTGATTTTTTTTCGCTTTTTTGTTGATCTAACATGCTGAATGGACTTTATTCATGATATAGGTATCATGAATAAAGTCCATTCAGCCGATATGTGGTATTCGAGATGTAAACGACAAAAATAACGTTTTATATTTCCATTTGGACCATGGGCTGATGGTGGTATTCCCCAATATTTCCTCGTATCTCGTAGATCGGTCGTGCCCAAAGTCAACGAACAATAGCAAGAAGTGATGTCACTATGTGCGGAGACGATAGAATATGAATGAAATGAGGACTCACGTAGTCGCTGTTATCGAACTCAAGCCGGAGCACGGCCACGTAGTAATTGCCTTCCATGCTCTCCTTCACCACCGACACCTTCAGCTTCAGCGAGAATATGTCCTCCGCGATCTCGTACAGCTGACCTGCAGGACGAATAAATTGTCATCATCATCCTCCTGCCCTGTGTCGCTGCGCAGTATGCTGTGCCCTGTGGCTAAAGGCGTTTAGAATACTTGCCAAGGAATTCCCGGCTTGTCGTAAGAGGCGACTAATAGGGCCTTCTTGAGTAGGCGAGCATAACCACTACTGGGGAGTGGCTTTCTCAGTATACGACTCCGTGGGGGACGATGTTATTGGTGTCCTGGTACGTCATACAGATCGAGCGCGATTAGCGGTACGGTCCAGTCCCGGCTATGGGGTTACCGACCGTAATTGCTCTGAGATGGACACCCTAGGGGTTTTGGTTAGGGTTTGAGTCCCACACACCATCTTGTTCCCTACATGAAGGCCATGAAGGTTTCCCCTGGAAAAAAATTTACCTATGTCTCCTTTTTCCATATTTGCCTGTCACTGGTTGTCGAAGCATCTTCCCCATTTTCAGTTATGTCAATCTTCACACAATCCACCTATCTCTATTTCGGGTGTCGTCTGTACCAATTATCCCGTCATAATGTTATCTTGATTAACGCAGTATTACCTACTTATTGTACGTGTAGTGGTTTGACATGTGTTCTCTCACTCAAGGCTCAAGGTCAAAGCTATTAAAGAATGACGCAAAAATAGGAGTAACAATCGATTTCAGAGTTATCACAGACCATTAGATACCTATACCTACTTATGGAATTTGCAATATTACATTTTCCCAGAACATTTCTATCAGTACCGAATAAAAATGGAAAATGCCGTGAAGATAGCGTGTTTGGGCTGACGGGGGGATGTCGACCTGTGGACCTATTCTTGAGTACTCGACATTGAATTAAAGTTAGAGATTTGTATGGATGAATGTATGAAATACCTAAATTCTGTAGCGTCTTCAATGGCGAGTGCAAGAGAATTGCCCTCATCGGCTGGCAATATCGAGTGATGTGGTGGTAGCTTGGCGTCAGGGACTGGGGTGTGACCTGGGTCACACTGAGGTGACGATCTCTGTGGAGGCCAAAACTCACCAGGGTTGATAAGCCATTGGAGTTAGGTTTTATTGTAACCCAAATGGTCGACTACGAAGAGATTTAATCTCCCGCAAGCGCTCCGGTTGTGGAATGAGCTGCCTTCCGAGGTTCTTCCAAGGGACTACCTACTAAGGAAGTGTTTTAGGTTTTTAGAGGGTTTGAGACCTCTACATTTGTCAAGCGTCCATTAGCTTGCGGTAGCCGCATATCGTCGTTTGTCGTGTTTTAAAAAATGTAAGTAAGTATGGTACCCATGAGATAGTGCGTGAAACCGGTGCGGCCGCTGCTGTAGACCAGCTCCGCGCCGTGGCCGGGGCGCGCGCGTCAGCTGCATGCTGGGCGAGCGCATGCGCGGGAACGTGAAGCGCATGCGCTGGTGGATGTTGTCCACAGACTGCAGGAATGTGCAGAAGTATCGCCCAGTCGCCCGGATCATTGTGTCATACCTATAAAGTTCCTCGTCATTTAAGCGTGTAATACACAGTTTGGACCATGATCCAGGATTCCGAGAAGTCTGATAATTACAAAGAAGCAACAGTCAACTGACCCTTCGCAACCTTAGACCAACTCGGACACATCGTATTTACAAAAGTATTTGGATTTTAGAGGTTGTCAAATGCCCAATTGGGGGAGGGCTAGAGGAGTAGAAAGTTTAGCAGGGTATTTGTGACTCCAATAGTATTGCCATCAGGTGATCCGTCTGCCACATAAAAATGTATTAGAACTTGCACCTTACTCGCAAAAATTAGAATTTTTCATAGCTTTAACACGCGAAATAAACATCAGGCCTTACTGTCCCAAATCTAAGACTTCATAAAATTGGAAGTTTCATTTGTAGGATTGAGCATTAGAATTGTTTAATAAGTTACCTCAAAATATTATTGATTTACCACGGTACATAAGTTAAGTTGCATGTGAAAAAACCGCCTAATGCAGAAAGGCTACTATAAAGTAGAGGATTATTTGAATGATAAGGATTCCTGGACATGATGATCTCTTTGCCTGTCCTCAATGTATAATTCC
>JADPWL010002951.1:0-11503 GCA_019059595.1 Marasmia exigua | reverse complement strand
GCCGACCAGCTCTTTTTTATACAACTTGCACGGTTCAGATGTATAAAAATATTAAAATGTAATCAATCTAATTTCTTTGTATATTAACGTGCGCTTTCTAAATAGGAGCTTGAAGGGTACGAATCCAAGCAACCACCTAATGATTTTAAATATATGTGCGTATTCGATCATTACCACAGCTGGTAAGGTATATACTGTTATGAAACTTAACACATTTCGCGAAATATTTCAACGTTAAACCAGATCAATTAAACAGGTTCCGAATGCATAGACGTCAAAGACTACACAGATTAGATGTTTTCACACATCAACATATATTTATCTGACCTCGAGTAATAGGTAGCGCAAACACCTGTGTTACGGATATCAGAACCAAAACAGCGGAAATACAAAGATAAGGTCACATATATATTTTTGTCAATTCAAAATTATAATACATAGAAAACCCAGACCAATACAAACAGACATGTTCATTCATTCATGTTCATTTATTGCATAGTTACATTACATTATTATATTAGGTCTTAAATGTAAATATTGCGTTATACATGTGACGTCCTGCAAGGACAATAGCAATTTCAATAGGGGACTAGATGATATTTTTTAAATACATAATAATACAAATAATGAAAAACAAATGATAATGAAATTTACAACACTCAACAAATATGTAGATATTATTATGCTTAATAGTATCACTATTGCAAGTAATAAGTTGCATAGATTCTTCTTATATTAAAAACTTCCAATTACCTTCGCTGACATAAAAATTCTTCCAAGTTATAATAAGCTTTTATTAATCAGGAAAAGTGTAAATTTAGTTAAAAATGAGAATTTTTCTATATTTTTAATATGAGTTGGGTAAATGGTTATTAATTTTTTATTAGCATAAATGCGGGTCATGCATGCACAAAAATGATTGTAAATGTATTTATTCGTTCGCACTTTGTGCGGTCGGGTCGTCGGGGTAGACCTTTGCCCGGGCTGCAATCTCGCGTCTTCGTGGGCGCTGTTTACATGCTCCTCTGGGAGAGGGGCCTCCCGACACTGCCAGTGGGACAGTCTTCGACTCGGTGGGGCCTGCCAGCGGCCCTGTCGCGCTAGTCGGTCTGGGACGGGAAGGGATAATCACTTGCTCTGTCAGGGAGGTGGTTACAGTACGGTGTGCAGTTTGTTTTATAACTCTAGATCACATCTTTGAATGATCAACATTCTTTGGACGCAACCGGAATGATAAGATTACTTAAATGAGGATAACGACGAAATGTACCCAGGAAATACTCGCTTTTTAATTAGTGATTCTTACTGAAAACTCTAAAAAGAGAGATGAGAAAATGAAGTTTGTGTTTCTTGCTTCATATTAACCTTTTTATAAGAAATTGTCATATTTGGCAATCATATTAGTCGTAAAACTAAAAATGTGTAGAAAATTAGGTCATAATTCCAATTGTGGCAGGGCTTATTAATATTTTTTATTATCGTAAGAAAATAAACAAATTCACGTAAGGTCATTCACATACAATTTAATGTTAAGGAAGTACCAAACGTTGATTGGATTATGTTGTCCCATACTTTGTATGAATGATTTTATTCATGAATCGAATAATCATAATAATTTATCTGGGAAAAACGAAAACAAAAAGTACTCACCCATTTCAAGAGCATTATAATCGGAATGAAGTATATGTTAACGAAAAGAATGCATAATTTATTGTGAGGTTCTGTATGATAAAGATGGTATAATGGGTAAGGCCCTTACCACGTATTTTAGAAATAAACTGTTGACGACAGTGGTTTTATTTACCCGGTTAAAAACTTATTAGGCTTATGAATAAACGCGTCTTATTTTAGTTATATAAATAAAAATAATACGCTGCAAAACACACGAGATAATTATGATTTTGAAAGTAATGATCAAATAACCAAGTCGCCTTTACGATTTTTATACTTTCTCAAAACAAAAATTACAAATACGAACTTTATATGAAAATTTTAATTTTGTATGAGTATTTTCAAAAGTTATACAGTATTTATAATCCCAGCACGTACAAACATTTCTCTGCACGAATATCGCCTGTTTATAGGCTTTGGGTGTTTTCTATGTATAAAGTAAGTATTTACAAAGAAAATATAATGTATATATGTAATCACAGTTGGTTCACTGTAACACAGGTACTGGAGCTACCTATCTCGGATTCAGAACAATGTATGTGATGTTGTGAAATATTGATTATGTATTATTATTTAATTTATAAAGTTGTTTAGAATGGTAGGTCAAAAAGGTGGTTAAAGGGAGTGTAAATATTTGACGTTACACACTGTTTTATTTGCTTGAAAATACTCTTGTATAAAAAAACTTCTTGCCTTTATTCTGGTAAAATATTAGTTATTAAGCAAGTCCCTTTTAAATGGATTTTCAAATCACGAAACGGAATCTTAAAAACTTATCAAACCAATTTAAATATACCAGATGGCAAGCGCAATATCGAGACAGACGGCGAACTGCGGAAAAGTTGGAATTATCATAAAAACATTAAGAAAAGTATCTTCGATAACGAATAAATGGCGATCAAACATAATGGGTTTAAAGTCTTTAGATTTTTACGCTGCAGTAGAAATAGTGTATCCTAAAAGTTAAGAGTAAGATAAATTCATTTGTTTGGTTTTGTATGTTGAAAGCAGCTTCACGTTGTGAGGCCGTGGTATAAGACTTGAGCTGCCCCATCAATTCTTTTATCAAAAAATAGTTAAAAAACGTATCTTAATCTTGGAAAACGCAAGACTTGCGGGAGAGCAAGCTTCGGAATGAATGGCCTCACAGGAAAACGGTGTGAAGCCGTGCTGTGTTTTGCTGCGTGAGTGAGGGTGCCGGAGTCTTAGGCGACGGGTTAGGGCACATCAGTGGTTGTAATTCGAAATTTGTTAAAATAGATCGGATTAGTAGCTAAACAATTAAAATGGATGGCATCGCTAGTGTGCCTACCGTCGCCTTACAGGTGACAGCGTATTTGTGATACCACTGATGTTCGCGGGGTGTCCATGGGCGGTGGCCCCCCTCTCCCACCTCCCCCGCTTACCATCAGGTGATCCCCCGTATGACGTCGTCAGTCATTTAAGGGTTCCCCACTGCTGGGGCACGGGCCTCCCTAAATCACATGATGGCCATACCACCACGCAGATGGGTGGCGAGGGTTTTGATATAAATGCAGAGTTTCCTACTCTGGGTGCTGATGATCATGCAGCAGCTCTTACCTTATCGCCTTTTACGACCACCTCGGTAGAGTGAGGGTGGCTATTTCTATCTGCCCAGGGACCACACGGTCCTAATGTTAGATTACGGCTAGAATCCGTCTGCTCGTCTGCCTCCTATCACATAAAAAAAATAGATTCACACAGAAATAGACGCGATTCTGTTGATTCTTGCGTCGGGAGTTAAAATGAACAACGTTTTGCTCAAAATTGAACTTCCTTATCTAGCGTTGTAATTCTCAGTACATCCAAAGATGTCACTTAGGACCAAGAGGGCTTCGCTTGGATCATGATCCCAGTGTTCAGGGTATCTGGTAAGTACAATTAAAGATCGCTCCCTATTTGAGCAGAGTTTCGACTATTTAGTGAGGATACAGAATGATAACCAGAAATTGCTCCCTGACCTATTAAAGACAATCTTTCCCGCCCAAAGTAGTGTGTTTCGGGAGCTACGACGAAAAAAACAGAAACCGGATGTCGTACGTTTGAACGACGGTGGGATTTCTGTTGTCGATGCTTGGCGGGAAACATAACGGCGGATGTAGTCAATTCAGCGACGGCTAATTTCCAGTGACGAATTGGTTACTTCCACTGGCCTTGGGTCGGCTTGGCTTGGCTTTGCTGGTTTGATGCGGCATGCGTGCCGCACGTGTGGCATGGCGTTACAAAAAGCGACTACTGCCGTTGGAGCTTCGCAACCCTTTAGACAGGGGAACGAGACCAATTGTTTCACGGTTATACGTCCAGGGAATCATACCTCACTATTATTTTTGTTATAACATTTATCCATGTATATATTATTAGGTATGTATGTATTGTTTATGAGTATTTATGTTGTGTACTATTATAAAAATATATAATAGTATAGTTCGCCATTCTCAATGTCATTGTTAAACTACATTGCACTGCCTTCCCTTATTACGAATACGAGAATTTCTTTTCCTCGAACCAAAGGTTGTCTACATAAATCGCTACAAGCGATAAGACCGCAATTGTACGGTCTGTGTGTTGTATCATGCTGTATTTTATTGGTTGCAATAAAGAAGATCTATTCTATCACTTAAAATATTGTAGGCATCCACAATTTATGAGAAACCATCCGAGACGTGCAGGTTTCCTCACGATGTTTCCTCACCACTAAGATGGAAATATGCACATAGATTTGAAAAATCAGAGGTGCATGCTCGACCAGGACTCGAACCCGACTCCCCCGTATAAAATAATAATTCTCACAAACATCTCATATGTTGACCTGATCCGTTACTAAGTAAGCTTAAGCAATGTGTTACAGATATCAGACAACACAGGAACACAAATATATAACTTAAATACATATATTACACCCAGACACCGAACAAACACACGTGTTCACGCCGAATGTTTGTCCAGAGTGGGGATCGAACCCATGACCTTTGGTGTTAAGAGCAGAGTCACTCCATTGCGCCATCCGGTCAGTCAAGTATGAAAGATGCGTCTTATCTAGTGAGCTAACATCGTCAAATGAACATTATTAGTGTAACTACCTTTGAAAATTCACAGCCATACCTAGTTTTTTTAATGAAATAGGTGGCAGACGAGTTGACGGATAACCTGATGTAAACGATTGCCGCCCCGCCCATGGACAACCCACGACACCAGTGGAGTCACAATGCGCTGCAATCTTTTAAACCCCCTCTTCTACCGGATTGGGCCTCGTACCTCACTTACGCAGCGGAACACCGTCACAGTGTTACTTCACGCCGGTTTTCTGGAGGGCCGTGTATCACTCGGTCAGGCCCGGCCCAGTCATGCCGAAGCGTACCTCTGAAAGTATAGATTGTTTCATTCATTCATCATCATTTAAGGCCCCACTGCTGGGGCCGGGCCTCCCTCAATCACATGAGGTGGGTAATGCCATACTCACCACGCTGGCAGACGGGTTAGCGAGGGTTTTGAAATGCAGAGTTTTCCTCTCTGGGTGCTAATGATCATCCAGCAGATTTACCGTAGACGCCTTTTACCGTGTACCCCCCGGAAGAGTGAGGGTGCACTATTCTACTCTGCGGGGACCACACGGCTTTACGACACATATACACGACTAAAATTTTAGGACTTTTAAGTGTAGGTTTTTAACTGACTCGCTTTTCTCGTTTGTCGCCTCTAGCATAAAAAAGGTAGGTATGTATGAACATTAAATGGAAAGCACGTTTCGCAATGAAGCATTTGAGATAACGTTTCATCGGTTGTGGTGATGGACGAGTGAGTAAGTACAACCAAGATAGATAGGTACTAATGTTAGAAGAGGCATAGATCTTGGAGATTGCAGAGGGTGACGCTAGTTGAAGTGTTTTTTACCGCTCGAAAAATTCTAGAGTAAAGGCTACTCGAACATAACATGGTTTGTTAATAACAAAAACACACACACGCACACGACACGCACAAGCCAACACGCACACGCACACGTCACACGCACACGCACACCACACGCACCACGCACACGCACACGCACACGCACACGCACCCGCACACGCACACGCACACGCACACGCACACGCACACCAACACGCACACGCACACGCAACACGCACAGCCACAAGCACACGCACACGCACACGCACACGCACATCGCCAAACTGCACACGCACACGCACCAAGCACACCGCACAGCACACGCACACGCACACGAACGCCACACGCACACGCACACACACAAGCATACGCACACGCACCACGCACACTCTCACACACACAAACACACACACATGTGTAGTGCTTACACAATCTAGGTAAATTACCCAAAAATAGATTAAAAAAGAAAGAAAACACATCAGCATACAAAGAAACATAAGTTCTTCCTATATTTATCGTTTAAAATATGAAAATACTAAATCCTGCTATTTAAAAAGTTTCTAAACATAAATTATATGCGTTGTGCGTGTCGTATTTAGCAAAGAGAATTTCAACTATTATTATTGACATATTTGGGTTATGTAAAAAAACAATATATTTTTTACGGTACCGCCAAAGTTTTTTTAGGTTCCTTACTCTAAGTCCCTTAAAGGGTGCTGTAGTCATTTGAAGTGGCTATAACCAGAAGACAATTAAGGGTACGCTTCTAACGACTCTCATTTTTTCAAATAGGATATTTAGTTAGAAGTTATGAGGGAACAGATAAACAACATAAATACATTACAGGGCAAAAATAACAACTCCTAGTGCGGTAAAAAATGTATTAGCGCATACTCAGGTATAAATAAACTGAAAGATCCCCAACAAACAATATTTAAACGTAAAACAATATCAAAATTCTACACAAAAAAAAATTCAAGAGCCAAGCATTATTTTTATATACACCCTTATTTTTTAATTAGACCTACAAAATACTTTAAGGATACTTCTCACACTTGATTAAGGATTTTTTATCTAAAAGTCGCCGAGTATGCACTCTAGAATTTTTCTAATATATTTCTACCGTGAGCTCGGCGGTGAGTGGAAAAAACATTGTCAAGGAAACCGAATCTACAATTGAATCTTGAACAATTTGATTCAGTTGTCTAGTTCCCATGTTAAAGGGTTGCGAAGGTAGCAGGTCGCTTTAATTGTAATACTACAAAAATAATACATAAGAAGGGTCTTAAAATATAACCCCTTCAGCATCCTGTGGTATCAGTAACACAGTTAAAAGTTATGAAAAAAAACCTAATTTTTTTTTTTTTTTTTGGACAAACATTTTGGACAACATTATATTAAAACTTGTTGATACTTCTTGTTGTAGGCAGACGCGGTTGTAGGGTAGGGCGCGGTGGGCGCCGTCCTGAGAGGCAATCTCGCGCACTCGACGTTGATTCGAATTGAGAGATTTTATAAATTCGTCCATACAAATCTGTAACTCGATTTCAAGGCTCGAGTGCCCGAGAATAGGCTCTCAGGGCCTGTATTGTCAGGGGCGGAATAGGTACCTAGTTTTTAGTAACTGAGCTGCGAAAAGAAGGGGTCAAAATCTCCGCCCAGGGCGCTAAGCACAAAACCGGGAACTGGCTTGTAGGCACCAATCTGACGTGCGGTTTTGGTTAATATTTGACAAACTTAAGTTACAGCACCACAATCAGGAGCGTAATATCTTTTCACAAGTGATAGCGGGTTTAACACAAATCAGTACTCGGTTTACGCGACACTGAACATGAATGATGTGTCTCAAGAGGATGATTAATTGTAGGTATCATTGGGACCGTCTGGTTTAATTATCGTTTATCGGGTTCTTGATTTAGATGTAAATGGAATAGGAGATATTACATTGTTATGGAATACTTGGAGTAATAAGTTGGCAAAGATTTACAACATAGCTCAATAGGCCTGATTAAAAAAGAAGTAGATAATAAAAATATCCTCCAACTGATACCCGCTACCGATTGACCGATACGGCAGACAGCTTAACGATAGCCACGTAGCAGGATCTCGGATGAAAGCGCAAACACAAGTTGCACTATCGTATTCCCTTCCCTCATATTCAGGAATGGAACAATAGGGTGACACGACTGGAGAGGGATCGGGCGCAGGGCCAAGTGCTTAACGTGCTTCCTGACGCACGAGGGTTCAAGACCGCCTACTTCCAGACTCGGGCTCTGGACACTAAGACATTTCAACATTTTTGGCCCGACGGGGGTCTTGCGCAGCCGTCGCTTTATAGCGCACGTTAAGCTCGTGGTCCTGCGCCCGATCCCTCTTCGGTACGTGTCACAGTAGGTCCCATCGGAATATGAGGGTAAGGGATCAGAGAGTCCACTTGTGTTGCGCCACATATTTGAGCACTAGTATATATCCTGTGTACTGGCTTATGTTGAGATTGCATCCTTCTAGCCGTTTCGGTTGTTTTTGAGATAATTCAGTTTTGTGTTTGAAGACTATACTATTGGTATGAAATCACAATGAAGCTTGTAACTGGTATACAGGAAGACAAAAAACGCAGGTGGCTGGTAGGTGCGCCATCCGTCACTCGCCGACAGGTTTGTCTGACAATCAATAGCATTGTCGCAAGATATTGACAATTTCAAAACTTTACCTATGGTGCGAAACGGCTGTTGTGCTACGTTCTAAATATAAAAAAAAACGAATCACAATACAAAAGAAAATAAGCATGTTTTCCAAATTTACTCTATTTGTGTCCATTGTTTGCCCATGTCAAGTAGATTTATTGAAATAGTGGATAGTAAACAATCGACTGTTGACTGACTTCAAAGTCAGCCAAAAACCTACCAATCGTTCGGTGGAACAGCACTGCACTTGTTGGGCTAAAGAAAATAAGTCACTGATTAATTTAAAAGCCCATTAAATATTCTAGTAAAAAAAATATATATTTCAAATAACTTGTCTAATACAACTTTTGATCAACAAATCTTATATAATAGTACCACATAGTTTACATTTTGCCTGAACTAGGGTGCACCTTTGTGTTTAGGCTAAAAAAGGTCTTAGAAAACTTTAATCATATAAGTAATTAATAACAAGTTAATATAGTATAATGGCTGTGAAACGTGAATGTGTATATGTTTTATCTCAATGTTGAAAATTTAATGAATATAAAAAGTTTTAGGTACTGGTTAAAGTTTAAGGCTTAGGTTATCTAAAATTATCATTTGATACAAACTTTTGAGGTACGCGCTGTTACACCTCGCTCATTTTGCGTATATTGCTGACTATGTTTAAATTATCAAGATCAATGGCCAATTTTGTAAGTGCTTGATTTCGACATGAGTGTCGATAACTTGTTGACTTGGTAAAGCGTTCGTGGTATAATGGTAGTACATTCACCCGGAGTGTGAGAAGGTGTGGGTCGAAGTCCCGCCTGAACACGAGAAAATTTTAAGGTGTTATTTTACTTAGAATAAATCGCATAAGATTGCTTATAAACATAGTCAACAAGGCAATTAACAAAAATATGGATCAGCAATATAGGTAGCAATATGAGCTGGTTCCGTCGGCCACATTCATTATCGGGTACGAGGCGAAGACTAGGGTACCATCCTATATGGTTGAAGTTCCAGCCATCCGCACTAAGCGCTTCGCAAAACTCCTTTCTGATACCAACAGGCAAGGAGGGAAACTCGTTCCCCTCGATGTATTTCCTTAACAATATATCATTAAGGCAAGAGTGAAAGCCTGACACGGTCAAGCATTGGCCACCTTAGGCCCTCATCTTCACTGAACTTCAGGGAGATTGAGGTCAATGCTTTGGGTCTGTCGTATAAGAAAAAAATATAACAAAAAACCGCGATTTTCTAAAATCAGATAGTCTGTTTTTAATTTGTTAAACCACTGCCCTACTACGGACCTGGTTCCGCCTGTCCGGTGGCTACAGTGAGGAGACGCTTACCGCTGTCAAATCACTGCTAAACTTCGTAGTTTAGCAGTGATTTGTACATCGGTAAGCGTGTGCTTTAAATTAGCCCTCACGTTCGTAGTGAGGGCTAATTTAAAGACCACATTACGACTTTCGCGTAACACTTTTTCTGAGTGTGAATGTTATAAATGTTATTGGAAGTGGATCTCACAACTCTACCGCATCTCATACGTAGACTTATCCGTACTAGTAGCTGAAGCACTTCCTTGTGTTGCAGACAGTTGTTTTAGATTTCGCGTTGCATTAAACTATAATGTATCAATCGGGGATTAACAACGAATCTATATTGTGAATACACATTGTGTCCTCACATAGAGCGGTGCGCTCTGTGACACGGCTGCTGTAACGATCCGAAACGTCGAGCCAAATAATGTGAGTACCCAATATGTTTCACATAATAATATCGTGATAATCCCCGTATTGATACATTATAGAACACATATTATACTTAAATACATATTATTACACCCAGGACATGAAGAAAACACAAGTGCTTCATCGCACCGAATGTACGCAGGGTTTTTTTTTGGGGATCGAAAAACCACAAACCTTTGGCGGGTAGAGGTCAGGGTCACTACAATTGCGCCATCCGGTCAGTCGGTCAGTGTTAAAACATATTTACACTCTTAGATCGTGGTTTTGAAGGCGGTTTTTTTTTTCGCAGAAAATTTTGACATTTATATGTAGTAAATTAAATTTAAATACAGTATCAGCCTATAAGTTGGATGACGTGTCTGCTCAAAATAAAAAAGCTCTCAACGCTGAAGACCAGACTATTCAATAAGCGTGTCCTACCGACCTGACCTAGAGCCGAAACCTGGGCTCAAACCAAAAGTTCTATGTATAAACCCCGCGTAGACCAGAAAGCTTTGGATCGGTTCATGTTAGGCATCAAGCTCCAGACCGCATTCCCAATACAGAAATAAGATTACGAGCCAAGGTGGTGTATATTGGGAAACGAGTGTGTCACTCAAATGGCAGTGGGCAGGGCACCTGGCTCGTCGAGGTGCGTAGATGGGAGCCTCCATAACACACTAGTGGCCAATGCAAGGGAAACCGTTTTTACCGAAAGAGGACACCATTAAACAGATGGGTTGGGACGACTTCGTAAAACATCATCATATTTGAAAAGAGTAACTACTGAGTTTCTTGCGTGGTGTACTTCTCAGGTAGAAATCGGACATTCGAACCAGCGGTAGGGTATTACCTATTTTGACATTCATAAGTGTTCTGTGTGGATCTAAAATGAATAAAGAATTTTTTACTTATCTTTATAGACAGAGCGGGGGTAAAACCGGGAACAGGAGGAGGATAGGCTAGTCTGTGGGAAAAACTGAGACGTCGGCAAGGCAGCCGTTCTGGTGAACTCCCTCCGTTGGGGTCGAAGTCGATGGGGCCGAGCGGGTGTCGTAGCCCATGATGGGATGTGGTGTGGATCCCTCGCCCACTTGCCGCCGCGTTGGTTGCTGAGGCGGTCAGGGTGGTGAGGTCCACCATGGAAAGATGGGTCCAGAGCTGTACAAATAATATCTGAGGTTAATAGAACGCCCTGTTGGTCTAGTGGTTTAATGATAATGAAGCTTTATTCAGACCACAGAGTCCATATAAGTGTTAGTAACATTGTAAAACCTTACAACAAGCTATGTTAGTCGTACTATTTATTACTATTCAATATTAAATGTACAATATTAAATTAATTTAAAATTACATAAAAATTTCAATATACTAAAATTGAAATTAAATTAAAATACTTAAAATACATTAATAAAATTTAACTACCTCAAGTTTAAGTTACCTGGCGTGTCTTGGGGTCCGGGTTTCATTCCCCGGCGACGAAACGTTGTATCGAATTTTTCGAACATTAGCTCGGGCTTGTGT
>JADPWL010002947.1:0-10239 GCA_019059595.1 Marasmia exigua | reverse complement strand
TCTTATCACTGAGCTACCATCGTTCATACCAGAGCGTCCAGTCGCGATAATAATTAAATTCCAAAGTCAATTAATATTGAAAGTCGTGAGATATGAATCCAATAAAACAATTTCAACTTTGCAATCACATTCCGAAGTTGAAGAAAACTAATTGTTCTTTGTAAAAACAACTGCGATCTTTGAAGGTCGTGCATGTTTAACATTTATGTAGATAAAGTGAAATTTACTTTCAGCGCAAGTAGGTATTTGGTTAAAGTCAATGTCTTTACTTATCGGTAGGTACTGGTGTGTGGTCCCCGGCAGAGTAGAATAGGCCACCCTCACTCTTATCGAGGTGTCGTAAAAGGCGACTAAGGTAAAGCTGCTGGCACGATCATCAGCACCCAGAGAAGGAACACTCTGCATTTATATCAAAACCCTCGCCAACCCGTCTGCCAAGCGTGGTGAGTATGGCAATTACCCCTCATGTGATTGAAGGAGGCCCGTGCCCCAGCAGTGGGGACTTAAATGGGCTGACGATGACAGTACCTACCTACCTTATGTAACGATTTGTTGGGAAACAAAATTCTTATCCATACTTATACAATCCTTAGACATGGACCAGACTTACTAACTCCTGGATCACGGGCCAAGCTCACCCACGCGAAACCACAGCTTTGGATGCAACAGGGAACACGATAAGACTATGTCTGCAGTCAAACAAAAGTTTTACAAAAGAAAAAAGCAACCTCTACATCACCCGGCTTATTATTCTATATCCACAGGCTATTCTCGAAAAATTGATTGCCCGATTTAAAATATGTAACTTTTTTGTTCACGGTAAGATAAAGAGGGGCAATTCGGTCCAGCGGGCATTAGTCCGCGTCGCGAGCAGCCTGTTGTGAAATGTAAGTCGGTTGTCCGATTCCATTTTGTGCATCATTCCATTAGTCCTTTTGGCTACTAACATGTTTTACTTGAACTGCAACATACGAGTACTTTTCTTACGTGATGTTTTGATTTAAGTACCCTAGAAAGACGCTCTGTTGGTCTACTGGTTTAAGTACCGGGCCGTGATCTAGGGGTCCTGGGTTTAATTGTAATTAAAGCAAAAAGTATGTTTCGATTTTTCGAACAAAGCTCGGGTTTGCGATATTAGACAAGCGTGGTGATTAAGCCTGTCATAGTAGCAATGACTTGATTTCTATGATGCCTTTGCCCTGCAAAATTAATGTAGCTTCGTTATGTAAAATTATAATGTTTTCCATTTTGACACCGTTGTAATGAAAAATAAAACAATGAAAAGAAATTGTTGTGCCGGTGAAAGGTGACGGGTAGGGTACACTAGCGACGCCAATTGATTTAAATTTTTAGCTACTAAACAGGATCTATTTTAAACAATTTCGGGGTTACAATCTCGAGAGTTGTTTAATGTTTGCCGAGGCAAACACCTATGCTACTTATTTAATACTTATAGTTAACTGTTTGGTCTGCCTTTGCACTCGAATTTTGGATTACCGCCAAAAGTGGGCGCTTGTGGCGTAAATAAATTTTTCGTGCATCGTGGACCCAACATTTGTGCATGGTTATTTAATAAATAGTATACGTGTTTGCCGAGAGATTGTAACCCCGAAATTGTTTAAAATAGGTTTAGTTTCCGGTTTAGAAGCTAAAAATTAAAATCTATTGGCGTCGCTAGTGTACCCTACCCGTCATCTTAATATGTGGCTACATTGGAGGGACCAATATAATTTGTAAAATTATGTCAATTGACATTGAACCAAATAATGTTCGACAGAAAGTTGGGAGTTGTGTGAAGGAATTTGACAGATTTGGATAACTCGACGTGTGGCCATCGGTAACTGTTGGTTTTAGAAATAAACCAAAAGTTAAAGATAAAACTCTACATCATGGGGCTCATTACAAACTGTCTCAGAAAAATTGATTGCCCGACTTTAAAATAAGTAATTTTTTATCCACTGTAAGATAAATAGGGGTTATTCGGCCCATCGGGCATTAGTTTGCGTCGCTAGGCCAATGTTGTGAAATGTAGGCGGTTGTGATGGCGCCGGGCGCTTGTCTGATTCCATTTTGTACATCATTTGTGCTCTTGGTTTCAAAACTTTTTGGTACATACATATATATTCTAAATTTAAAACTTTGAACAAAAATATAGAACTAGGTCTGGTCAGAGTCCATCAGAGTCACATGTAGGATCATTAAAATCGTCCCATACAGAAACCAATACAAGAACAGATTTGGAATGTCATAGTTGGCGTAACCGCACTCTTTCTTCATTTCATGACCCGTTTGGATCAGTGGTAGTGGACGCTGCCTCCGGTGCTAGGGTTTCGGGTTCGATTCCTGCACAGTACAGACATTTGTGTGCATGAACATGTCTGTTTGTATTGCAAAAGGTAATGTATGTATGTATTCGGACTGGAATGACTGGACTTATTGTTCTCATTTTGATTATATTTATAATATAGTAATATTCTAATCCGTAATTTGATTTGATATGTGATGATAATAATTTATAATATAATATTTTTAATTGATTTGTCATTGTGAATGACATTGTTTATTTTGATGTTTATGGTGTAATTTACCTGAATAAAGATGATTGATTTGCAAAAGCAAAGTATTAAATATATATATGTCCCCGGAAAATAATCAAGATTCAGTAATGTTGGCAATCGCCGACAGCGCCACCAAGCGGAGCGGTGAAAAACCACGCGCTGCACTGTGACGATTTCGGAACGCAAGAACAGACCTCTTCGAATGACGTTTTTATAAAAAGAAAAAGATTAGGCTTAGATTGACATTAGATTTTTACGGCGGTTAATTTTTGCAGTGAGATTAAAGAAATAAAAGAAAAGAAGATATTAAGCGAAAACCAATAATAATTTACGGAAAGTTACGATTATTTTGCAGTGATTAGCTTATTAATAAAACTTTGTACTATCTACACTTTCTTTCTGTCTTTGGAAAAAAGTTTTCATCAGAAGTGTAATTCGACAACCTACGTGATCATGGGTAAAAGAAATAAGCATGGTAAGCATTATAAAAGGAAGAGAGATATGTCATCTTCGAGTTCGAGCAGTGCAAGAACGCCGTCACCTCCACCGCCCCGGCAAAGGAAAAAGGTATCGCGAAAAGCCGATTACCAAACTGTGAGTTCAAACAATGCATTTACTTTGAACAATATAATTCCCGAGTTCGACCCACTGAAAGACGATATTAACGCTTGGCTTGATATTATTCACTCGTATTCTCAGACTTTCGCTTGGACGGATGAAATGATACGCTATCAGGCCCTTAACAAGTTGAAAGGTTCCGCGAAGATTTGGTATGATTCTTTATTACGTACGGACAGTGAATGGCCTTCTTGGATGTGGAAAGATTGGCGTAGAAAGTTAGCTTCAAGTTTTCAAATACGACGAAATATGTTTGAGCTATTAAAAGATATACTTGATCGCAAACCTCTCGAAAATCAGTCACTTTACGAGTTTTATTTTGAACAAAAATGCAGAATAGACCGTTTGTCATTAAAATTCTCAGAACCTGACATTATTTCTATTATAGTAGGAAATATAGGCGATAGTGGTATTGGTGCGTCAATCGAAGCAAATAATTTTGTGTCATGTGATAGTTTAGCCAGTTTCTTGCATGGGCGTGTATACAAATCTAAAAGTACTAAACAAGTTAGTGCGAATATAGTACGAGAGCCTCAACCAAAACTAGGTAGTCAAGCTTTTCGAACGTCCGTAATGAGTAATTTGCCGTCTATATCTTCGAATGCAGGGAATCAGTCAACTGTTTCCAACACCAATCAAGACTCGACTCAATCTCAATTCCGTAAACAAATCAAATGTTATCTTTGCGGCGGTAATCACAAGAAAAATCAATGTGATGCGAATACATGCAATTATTGTGGAAAACGAGGCCACGTTGAAGCGGTGTGCTATCATAAAAAGTATGCTTCAAAGCCTGAAAAACAGGAAACTAAATTTATTTGTACCCACAATCCCCGAAACAAATTTGTAAAGAGAGTGTTAATTAATAATTCAACCGAGGAGGCATTTATTGATACAGGTAGCAGCTGTTCACTGATGTCCGAAACTATGATAAGGAAACTTGCTTTGCAAACTTCTTTACTAGAGTCCCCGGTACTTTTGCAAGGATTTTCAACAAATAATTCAAAAACCGTAAAACATAAGATAACAGTTGATTTAAAAATTGACTCGGTATATTTACAGAAGATTGAGTTTTATGTGATTGATGACTTGGCAGATTGTGATATTTTGATTGGAAGAAACGTTACAGAACGGACTGATTTAATGTATTCTCGCGTAGGTGAAGTTTTTCAATTTGATTATGCCCAAAAATATACTGAGTTTTGTAACAATTTAAGTGAACTTGAATTGAATTGTGATTCACATCAAAGTGAGTTAGTTGCACTTTTTAGAGAGTATAGGGATTGTGTTGCATCGGGTATTGATGAGCTTGGTAAAGCAAATAATCACAAAATGACTATAAAACTAACACAGTCTCAGCCGGTGCAATGCAGACCTTTCAGGTCTTCAAATCTGGATAGAGAAACGACCCGCGAAATAGTTGCTGAACTTTTAAAAAACAATATAATACGGGAAAGTAACTCACCCTACGCTAGCCCCGCCCTCTTAGTCAACAAAAAGAATGGTGAAAAAAGGCTGTGCATTGATTACCGGCTGTTGAACAAAATTACAATCAAGGATAAATATCCGATGCCGCGCATCGAAGATCTTATTGATAGGCTACATAATCGTAAATGTTTTACAAGTCTAGATTTGAAAAGTGGCTATTATCAGATATTGATGGATGCAGAGTCAGTAGAGAAGACCGCTTTTATTACAGAAGACGGTCATTATGAATTTCTACGACTTCCATTCGGTTTGGTCAATGCACCTTCTTGCTTCCAACAAATGATGAACAAAGTGCTCGGAAATTTAAGATTTAACAACGTCATAGTGTATTTAGATGACATATATCTAGTAACTGACACCGTAGAAGAAAATTTAAAATTATTAAAAGAAGTATTACAAATTTTAAGAAAAAACGGTTTGACACTGAACTTAAAAAAGTGTCAATTTTTTAAATCAGAAATCCAATTTCTGGGTTATAGAGTAAATGCAAATGGTGTTATGCCTAATGAATCAAAATTAGAAGCCGTGAAGAACTTTCCGGTACCAAAGACGGTACACCAACTTCGGCAGTTTTTGGGGCTTATAAGTTACTTTCGCAAATTTATTAAGAACTGTGCCATGTTGTCAGCTCCTTTATCAAAACTACTGAAGAAGGATACCGTTTGGTCCTGGGATAGCACTCACGACGAAGCTTTCCAGATACTAAGGAACAAATTGACGTCAGACAGTATTCTCACAATTTATGATCCAAAAAAAGAATGTATTTTATATACGGACGCAAGTAGGGAAGGCGTCGCTGGAATTCTCATGCAGGTTACCGATGAAGGAGAAAAACCCTTACATTATTACAGCAGACAAACTACCGATGATGAAAAAAAATTACATTCTTTTGAATTAGAGTTACTAGCCGTCGTTAGCTCTCTTCAAAAATTCAGGTTATATTTATTAGGATCAACTTTTAAAATCGTTACTGACTGTAATGCTGTGAGATATGCTCTATCTAAGAAGGATATAATTCCTCGTATTGCCCGATGGGTTTTATCAACACAGGAGTTTGCATTTGAGATTGTTCACCGAGAAGGCACCAGAATGTTACATGTCGACGCCTTAAGCCGTAATCCGGTGCCTTCTGGAGAAAAAACAGAGACTGAATTGATTATGTCCATAACTGAAGCAGACTGGCTGCTTTCTGTCCAATTACAAGACCCTGAGTTGCAACATATTAGGGCTGTATTAGAAACAGGAGAGGCCGATGATAACAAGAATATTTTTAGTAAATACGAGTTGTTAGGCGGAAAAGTTTACAGAAGAACTACCAAAGGTCGTCGATGGGTTGTGCCAAAAAAATGCATCTGGCAAATTATAAAATGTAATCACGACGATCTGGGACATTTTTCTGTGGACAAGACAGTTGAACGTGTTAGCTGTCAGTATTGGTTTCCTCGTATGAGACATATAATAAAGAAATATATCAGAAACTGCCTTAATTGTATATATTTCAAAAACAAAGGTGGTCCAAAAGAAGGTGAATTGTACCCGTTGCCAAAATATGCTCAACCGTTTCATACTCTTCATTTAGACCATTTAGGCCCATTTGTAGAAACAAAAAAAAGAATAAGTATTTGCTAGTTACAGTTGACGCATTTACAAAATTTGTTTTTATTTCCGCTATTAAATCGACAAAAACATCATGCACGATTAAAGAGTTGGAAAATATATCAAAAACTTTTGGTAATCCTAAAAGAATAATTGCGGATGCAGGAACCGCATTTACATCGAATGAGTTTAGCCAGTATTGTACTAATAAAAATATACGTTTGCATACTGTGGCAACAGGTATGCCCCGTTCCAACGGCCAAGTAGAACGATTTAACAGGACAATCTTGGAGTCTTTGAAAACGATGGGAGCTGATACGACAGAAGATGACTGGGACCAGTATGTAAAAATATTGCAACAAGGTATTAATAGTACCATACACAAAACAACAAAAGCTGTTCCTAGCGAGGTATTTTTGGGATATAGGATACGCACAGACCCTGATAGTTTGGCGCCACAGGTCGATAGTGATAACATTCTAGACGTTACTGAGCTACGTAGGAGAGTAGATAATAATATTAAGCTCAATGCGGAGTCACAGAAGAAGAGATTTGACAAAAGTCGGACTAAAGCTCGAATTTATAAGAAAGGAGACTTGGTTCTCATAAAAATTCAAAGTCAAACTAATAACGGGAACAGTCGAAAATTATTGCCGATGTTCAAAGGTCCCTTTAGAATTAAATCTGTCTTGGATAATGATAGATATGAGGTGACGGACGTCAAGGGATGTGAAAGAAGTAATAAAAGCTATACCGGCGTGGCGGCGGCTGAGAACATAAAGCCCTGGATACGAATTAATGACTTTGACTTTAATTAAGTATCAGTGACGAATATGTACTATATCAGCATGTTGGCAAGGTAAATAAAAATGCACATTTTATATTTAAAGTTTATTATGTATACAAGCATTAATGTACAGGCGAGCAAAGTTAAAATGCTATTTGCAACGAGTTTATATAAGCACATCAATAAATTGCGATTATTATGGAGGTATGCGGCTAGTAAAACAAAAAAAAAAAGGTTATTAAGCATAACTTAAGCTTGGTTTAAGTGTGGCAAAGTCCCTTTAAATGCAAGATAAACTTAAGTGTGGCGAAATGCCCTTTAAGTAGACAAAGTTGTGTTTATGGACAATTCAAGCTTGATTTAAGTGTGGCAAAGTCCCTTTAAATGCAAGATGTTTTCTTAAAGCCCAACCACATATTAATTTCAATGAGTATGTGCAGGAGAACCCACGACTTAAACAAACTATGGTATTTACTTTAGTCCTAATTTGTACTAAGAGACATATTTTATCTTACAGCATTTTATCATTACTCGTGGGGTGCCTGGGGCATGCACCATGCAGCATGGCCGTGTTGGCAATCGCCGACAGCGCCACCAAGCGGAGCGGTGAAAAACCACGCGCTGCACTGTGACGATTTCGGAACGCAAGAACAGACCTCTTCGAATGACGTTTTTATAAAAAGAAAAAGATTAGGCTTAGATTGACATTAGATTTTTACGGCGGTTAATTTTTGCAGTGAGATTAAAGAAATAAAAGAAAAGAAGATATTAAGCGAAAACCAATAATAATTTACGGAAAGTTACGATTATTTTGCAGTGATTAGCTTATTAATAAAACTTTGTACTATCTACACTTTCTTTCTGTCTTTGGAAAAAAGTTTTCAGTAAGTTTATTATTTTAGTAGGAAGTTTATAAACTTTCGTAGGATTCCAAACGGGAGATAAATTGTATATTTTACGTCCACACTTTGGTAAAATTTATCAGTTTCCGACGTCACACGGTAAATTTATAAACTAAGTTAACTATTCGTAAAATTTTATATGTTTCGACCAATCACAGAAACTTTTTTAAATCATTGAAATACGTAAAATAAAACACTGCTCTCTGATTGGTTAATGTTCATAAAGGCAATACCATCGCGCGTAGCGTTCGGATACGAGTGAGTTCAGTAAGTTTATCATTATTTATTTATTTTCTGTGGAATCAGTTTATTTTCTGTGGAAACTATGCTGATTTGGTATTATTTAATTGTGTAAATTATTTTAAATAACTAAATTGTTGTTTCCCAAATAAATAATAATAATAAATCAATGTACGAAAATTGGCCATAAAAATAATACAATTTATTGAATAGATTTTTTTTCTCCCGTTTAGAACCTATGAAAGTTTATAAACTTCCTAGTAAATTGATGAAACTAGGATTTGTCATTTTCGGTGACATATACATATTTGGGATTCTCAACTTTTGTCACCCAAATGTTTTACAAATTATTATTAAGTACGCGCAGTGGAAGACTTGTACTTTATTTATCTATAAAAATGTAAAATATAAGTAATAACATAATGCGCCAGTTTCCCTAAGCCGCGGTCATTCTCCATCCATCCCAGATGTCCCGTTCTGCTGGTAGTTGCCCATAATTGGAGTCCCAGCATCAGTTTCACTGTTCACCTTTTAAATTACCAATGCACCGCCCGTATGTAATTCCGCTGTTGGTTCTGATATCCGTAACATATGAATGAATGAATGAATGAATGAATGAAATGAATGAAATGAAATGAAAATGAATGAATGAAATGATGAAATGAATGAATGGAATTAATGAATTTAATTATGTTTATTATTAAAATATGATAATCTGCAAACGATTTAGCTGCAAAACATTAAATTTCATTGATTCACTTGGAAGGCGAGTCTGTAACGATTCAGGATATTAGCGCGAAAAACGCCTCGTAACGATTTGAATATACCTGGTCGCCTCAAACAAAGCCGTTAAAGTCCTTGAGTGGAGACCGCAACTCGATAAGCGATAGTGTAGGAACTGTTGCGACAAGTATGGGCGATGATGACATTCAAAGGCTGGCTGATGTGGGCTGGAGAGAGTGGCCGAAAACTCGGAGAGCAGTGGCGTGCATTAGGGGAGACCTATGTCAGCAGTGGACGAGTGTGGGTTTGCTGATGATGATTCAAACAAAAGGAGGAAACTCAGCTATGTGAGAGGGAGGGGAACTCGATGCGGTGGTAACGTCCGGTTTGTGTTAAAGCCTCAGTTCCTAGCCCGCCCGTAGTTTGAGAAAAACAGTCAAAACATACAGGGTGTTAGATTTAATGGCTTTCAGAAAATAAACTCATTTGAGTTTGCAAAGCGGACTTAATGGTAATAATTATTTACAAAACTTTAATAAAATATAAGTATATTAACATTGTAAGTATGCAAAAGCAATGAATTTCCAGTTATTAAGAACTGTGTAATACAGACCAGAATAAATTAAAATTATATTTTTAGTTAGGTGCTTAACATTTTAACCCCATATAATCATTAGTGGAGCGGTCAGAAGTGGAGTAAACTTAAAAAAACGGATTCTTCGGGACACATTATAGATGGCGCACGGGTCGGAGATGTTGTCACACACGGCGGAAGTATAGATTAAAGGGATTCTTAATAACTACAAACATAATATAATTATAAGTAGGAGACTCATTGGGCAGAATAATCATACATAAATTTTATATCAAATACTGAAACAACAAACAACGTGAAAGAAGTTTTTTTATTTGATAATATGTGGCAGACGAGCAGACGGATCACATGATGGTAGCGAGTGCCGCCCGTGAACACACGCGACACCAGTGGATTCAAGGCGCACTGTGTCGCGGGTGATCACGGGTGCCGACCATTGAAACCCGCCTTTCCCCCGCGATCGGGCATTCGGGTACCCTCACTCACGCAGCGAAACACAGCACAATACTGCTCGGTTTATCTGCCGGAGGCCGTGGCATCACTTCTGTCGAGCCGGCTCATTCATGCCGAGCGGGGCTTTCCCACGGTCCTAAAGTAGTTCTTAATAATCTAATGTTTCTTGTATAAGAATAGTCATAGGATTGCACAATCGGAGGGCCCAATCCGGGCGAAAGGGGGCTTTCAAAGGTTGGCAGCGCCAATTGCGACTCTAAATGTATAGGGGTGTTCGTG
>JADPWL010002942.1:0-11158 GCA_019059595.1 Marasmia exigua | reverse complement strand
CTACGGACAATACCAATTGTCGTCACGATCCGCCCCTTACGCAGGATATATTTTAGTGCTCAGTGTGTGGACGCAGACACAGTGCAGCTCTCTATTCCCTTACCCTCATATTCCGATTTGGACCCATGTGACATTCTTGACATGAGAGTGTGTGGCGCGTAGGATCCTACGGCTTTAATACGTGCGTGTGAGCTCGTAGGTCACTGGGGGTTTATCGGCGTCCTGCCACGTTTCCTTGTATGACTCTCTGGGTGCTGTGGGCCGTGTGATCATAGGTGCGGGGTGTGTGACTTTGCTTGGATGCGCGGTGATATAAGGCGGTGTAGGTGTTACAGTTGGTTTGTGTTTTGGTGCGGGTGCCGTGATCCTCGGGGGATCGGAAGTCGGCCGGGACCGCTTGCCGCCGTCGCGGTTAAAGTGCACCCACTTAACCACTGCTCCACCGAAGCGTCAAACCACGATTAAGACACCATTTATTCCCGTAGTGTGTTAACATAACAGGATCACTGAAGTTTACAAGAAAATTAACATTAAAATATTTTTATAAAAAAATTGGAAGTCAATAAGACATATTTTATTAGGTTAGGTACTTAAAGATAAGTAAATCATAATTTTTGTTTTTTTTATTTTTTAAATCAACAACACGGGGTAAGGGGAGAAGGTTGGCAGCACAGTAGTGACTCCTTTGCTGTGGGTGTCTATGGGCGTTGCCGCACTGGCGTATTTCTGCGTGGCCGCCACAAAATACAATGGCGTACAGACTTATTTCCGTGGCGAATCCGTCGCGCATCCGCGGCGAGAACGCTGCGCTTTGATAACGCTCGCAATCCGCCAGTGTGGCAACTCCCTATCATCATCATCAGCCCATTTAAGTCCCCACTGCTGGGGCACGGGCCTCCCTCAATCACATGAGGGGTAATTGCCATACTCACCACGCTTGGCAGACGGGTTGGCGAGGGTTTTGATATAAATGCAGAGTTTTCCTTCTCTGGGTTCTGATGATCATGCCAGCAGCTTTACCTTAGTCGCCTTTTACGACACCTCGGCAAGAGTGAGGGTGGCCTATTCTACTCTGCCGGGGACCACACGGCTCAGCACTCCCTATGGATGGCGGCAATCGCTTACCATAAGGTAAGGACGGACCACCGTCTGCTCGTACATCATTACATAGAAAAAAGTGGTTAGGTAGGCAGTGAGTGGATGTCCTAACAACTTTTCTATACAGGGTGTATCTGTGAACATTTACATCCCTTATTATTCTCTTGTTTAAAAATAAAAATGCATTATTAATTTTGTAAAAAGAAAAATAGCCAGGGGTACGGATCAGACGAAGGATCGCGCACTCTGACAATCCACGAAGCCCAGGGACAGACGTTCGAGAACGTTGCGATAGTCAGAACAACTCTCCGTGGCTGTTGGTCGGCTCATTGCACTTCGAGTCGGCCGATTCCGCTCAGCTATCGGACGCGTCCCCCGGTGGCGGATAGGGGAACGCCTCCCAGATATGGGAGGTACCGGCTTCGGCCGGCGCGGACCAAAAGCGGCACACCGTAACCTCCTCACTGAGAGGAGACCGGGGGTCCACTCACTGAGAGTGGACTGCGAGGAAGAAAACCTCTATAAAAAATCACCCCAAACCGGCGGGTCGGCGTGCCTGCCGGGGAGGGTTAACTCGCTAGCGCTGGGGGGTCCGAAAGGACCTCTCTGGCGTGGGAGCGGGCTTGCCTTAATTGGCCGGCCCGGTGGAGACAACCACATTAAAAAACCACAAAGGACCGGCGTTGGGGCGCCCCGTTTGGGGCTTCGCGCGGCGTCGGTCGCCTTCGGGTGGCTGGGGTGTTACCCAGCCTGCTAGCGGCCATCTCAGGGGGAACTCCCAACCCCCTGGCGTATTCGGGTTACCGGTGTATCGAGCCTCTGCACCGGTGGACTTTTATTTGCTCAGTACTCGTGGGAACTTTATGGATTCGAATACAAATAAAACCCAAAAACCCCTTAATACTCCTTCTAACGACGACTTGGCTTATACTTCATCGGACATCGATACGGCTTTTGAACTGGCTCATGACGAACTGGTAGTGGAGACGACGGCCCCGAAGGTCGGCGTTTCTCAGGGTAGGCACAACAACCCCTACGTTCTTTTGGCTCGCTTATCTGACTCTGATTCTGCTTTTGATATGGTATCTGGCAACATGGTGATGGAGGCGTCAACCCAGATGGCTGACGACTCAACAACGACTTTGGCGGCTGTTTTACCCAGCCAAGCTCTCTCTGGAAGCAAATTCTTTGGCACCGGAGAACTGAATTTGTCGGACTCCGACGACACCCTGCAGGGGGTGTCCGACATGGAGTCGGTGACTAGTGGACACGACGTCTCGGCATCGGGTGATCGAGCAAAATTCTTGCGGCCACGAAAACGCGCTGCATCCACGAAGCCTAAGGAGTCTTCAGACTCTTCGGCCAGCGGAGTCAGCAATGTGTCGAAGGCCAAGCGCCGCCCAGGCCGCCCGACCACCTCGGGAGACTACGTCGCGCTGGCTGAGTCCAGGACACAAGCGGCCAGGGCACTGCGAGGCTTAGCCCAGGCCGAATTCGAGGCTCAGATCTCTGAAAATGAGAAAGAGCTGAGGAAGGTTCGAGCTAAGTCGGGTTACGGTGTGTCGAGTGTCCTGGACTACTCGAACCTTTCTGTGGCTGATCTGATTTCCACCGCGCAAATCGATGCGGAGGAAATAATTAGGCCTATCGCTCAAATCGGGCCAACATCAAGGGGACGATCCAAAAATCCTTCAAGGATCACGCATGCTCGTTCCTTTCATTGTTGGCCGAAATGGGAAAACGGACGACATCGGACGAGACTGCGGCCCTGCAGTCCACGGTCAAGCGCCTCTCTGAGGAGCTGGTGAAGGTCCGTGAGGAGCTGGCCACGATGCGGGCTAACCAAGCGGTGGCGGCAGTTTCGACCTCGAAATCGAAACCATCTGGAAAGAAGGCTGCCCCTATAGTCGAGGCGGACCTTTTGGCCCAGATAGATGTGAGGGTAGAGCACGCCCTCCAAAAGAAGTCCGCGGAGGACCGCTTCTTCTTTAGAGCCTGCATTGAAGGACTGGAAGACCGCCTTCTCCCAGCGGTGCGTATCCGACCGCCTCTCGCGGCGGACAAAAAGAGACTGGCCAAGGAGGCCACCCCAGTGCCGGAGATCATCATTTCTCCTCCTCCTCCTCCACAGCCTAAGGGAAAGGGCAAGGGAGTGGGGAAGAAAACCAAGAACCCTGAGGTGGTCCCGTCGACTTCCAAGGCCCCAGCAGCCCCAGCAGCCCCCGATCAGTCGGCACTCACAACGCCCATGGAGGAAGACGTCCTCCTTCCCTCCACCACCCCAGCAAATGAGGGATGGAACAAAGTGGTGGGAAGAAAAAAGGCCAACAAGGCCAAAAAGATTGCTAAGGAGCAGCTGGCCGCTCCAATCACTCAGCCCAAAAAACATGGGCAGAAGGCGAAGGTGACCACATCGTCCACCCCGGCAGGCAAGAAGCCTGCCAACAAAAAGAAGTTGGCGTCACCTAAATCTGCCGCAGTCGTGGTCTCCTTAACAACGGAGGCCACACAAAAGGGGGAGACCTTGAAGTCTGTCTTGCAACGAGCTCGTGACTCGGCTGGCGATGCCTCGACGTTAGGTGTCGCTCCAAGGAGGTGCCGCACCACCAGACTGGGTGCGCTCCTCTTTGAGTTTCCCGGCGCGGAAAGAGACGCCCACGCCGACACCTTCGCTGAAAGGCTTCGCCAGGCGACGGCAGGTGCGGCCAACGTAGTGCGACCAGTTAAAATGGCCTCCCTCCAGGTGATGGACCTAGATGACTCTGTCACCAAGGAGGAGGTGGCTGCCAAGGTGGCGGCAACTGGTGGCTGCGCGGTGGAGACCGTGAGAGTTGGGGAGATCCGTACTGGACGCGGAGGCGTCGGAACCCTCCGGCTCCAGTGTCCTCTGACGGCTGCAAAAGCAGTTTTGAAGGCCGGGCGCTTTTTGGTAGGATGGAGCTCTGCCTCCGTCCGCTTGCTTGAGGAACGGCCGCTCAGGTGCTTCAAGTGCCTGAGCACCGGCCACACCAGCCCTTATTGCCCGTCCACCGAAAGACCGCGCGGAACTCTGTTTCCGGTGCGGTGTGGCAGGGCATAAAGCAACGGGCTGCACTGAAAAACCCCGCTGCGCTGTTTGTGCCGATTCTGGCCGGCCAGCTGGGCACATAATGGGGGCGAGGGACTGCAACCCTCCCCATGTGAAAGGAAAGCTGCCGGCGCCTGTTCAGGTGCCCGTTGCTGTCGTTGCCGGCCCATCGGCAGCGTGTGACGGTGCGATGTCCGAATGATGGATAGAGTCGGACATCGCACTATAATGCAGTGCAACCTAAACCACTGCCGCTCGGCCCAGGACTTGATGTCCCAGGCCCTTGCTGAGTGGCAGATTGGTTTAGGAATAGTGGTTGAGCCATATTTTGTCCCAGCTCATTGGCTGGGGGACTGTCAACGAAGTGGTGGCCGTATGCTCGCGCCCGTCTACAGATTTTCTTCCCCTTTCACTTTTAGAAAGGGGCTCCGGATACGTCGCGACATCGTTTGGGCCGATTGCCGTGGTTGGAGTGTACTTCTCCCCCAATCGGCCCTTCAGGGAGTTCGAAGTATTTCTGAACTCCCTGACCGCGGTTTTGGGCCGTCTGGCACCGCGGCAAGTACTTCTGGCGGGGGACCTCAATGCCAAATCGGCAGAATGGGGCAACCCCTCCACCGACGTGCGCGGCCGCGCCGTAGAAACATGGGCGGTGGCGTGTGGTCTGTCCCTATTAAACAGGGGCACAGACCACACATGCGTCAGACATAACGGTGGGTCGATTATCGACGTATCGTTCGCCACCCCTGCACTGGCTGCCCTAATAGAGAATTGGCGTGTGGACCCGACTGAGACTCTGTCTGACCATAAATACGTTAGATTCGAGATCTCCAGTCGGGCTCCACGGACAAACGCCTCGAGGCCGCCATCTCAATTTCCGAGGTGGGCACTTACCCACCTCGACAAATCTCAGGCAGAAATGGCCGCCTTCCTAGAGGGGTGGTTCCGCCCACCCCGTTCAGAGGTCGACCTAGAAGAGGCAGCGTCGCAACTCCAGGAGTCGCTTACGCGTGTATGCGACTTTGCTATGCCCCGTTCCCGCCGCCCCGATCCCCGACGCGCCGTTCACTGGTGGTCGGACGAGATCGCGGGACTCCGGGCTACCTGTATCACAGTCCGGAGGGCGTATACAAACTGCAGACGCCGGCGGAGGCGCAGCGATGAAAATGAGGAGGCCCGCCTGTATGAGGCATATCGTCAAGCCCGAGGCGCCCTCAAACATGCCATTGGCCAGGCGAAAGACGAAGCCCGGGCCGAGATGTTAGAGGGTCTCAACAAGGACCCCTGGGGGAGGCCATATAAGGCAGCGCGCGCGAAGCTGCGCCCGTTTGGTCCCCCACTAACAGAGACCCTCGAGCCGGCTCTGCTCGAGAACGCTGTACAAGCTCTGTTCCCGGGCCGTCACGAGGACTTCCGCCCACCGGCCATGCCCCTCCCCCGTGGCGTCGCCCCTCTCCCCGAGATTGTTTCTCCCCCTCCGGTCTCCGCTGAAGAGTACGGAGCTGCGGAGTTCCGGCTCCGGGGGAAGAAGACTGCCCCAGGCCTGGACGGCATACCAGCCAGGATAGTGGCCATTGCGTCCAAAGAAATGAAGGCCAATTTCAGGGACCTCTTCGACCGGTGCTTCCGGGAGAGGAGGTTCCCTACGGCCTGGAAAGAGGGGCAGCTATGCCTCTTACAAAAAGTTGGGCGTCCGGCTGATTCGCCATCAGCATACCGGCCGATCGTACTGCTGGGCGAAGTGGGTAAGACGTTCGAAAAGATAGTGTCTTTTCGCCTCGTCGCCCACCTGCAGGAGATCGGCCCGGATCTCTCGGACGCCCAGTTTGGCTTCCGGTCAGGGCGCTCCACCATCGACGCCCTGACTCGGCTCCGCAAGGAGATCCTGGAAGCCAAATCGGAGGGGATGGGAGTCATTGCGGTGTCTTTTGACATCCGCAATGCATTCAACTCCCTCCCACACGCGACAATTCTGGCCGCTCTGCGACACTTTCGGGTCCCTAACTATCTGAGGGACCTAATCGCAGACTACCTAAGTGGAAGGACAATAACATTCACCAATGGAGAGGGTGAGGTCCAGCGCCACGCTGTTAAGTCCGGGGTTCCACAGGGGTCAGTCTTAGGACCACTCCTGTGGAATATGGGCTACGATTGGCTCCTCCGCGGCGCATTTCCCCGGGACGTCGGCGTAATCTGTTACGCCGACGACACCCTTCTAACCGCCCGGGGAAAATCCTACGAACGCGCCGCCAGCAAAGCATCTGCTGGTGGAAACCAAATCGTGGCCCGGATGCGAAGGTTAGGTCTCGAAGTGGCGCTGGAAAAGACTGAGGCCATCTTTTTCCCTGGGCCTCGGCAGCGTCCTCCGCGAGATGCGCACCTCACCCTCGGTGGAGTGAGGACACCGGTAAAGGCCGAGATGAAATATCTCGGCCTAATTTTGGACGCCCGGTGGACTTTCGTCCCTCATTTTAGAGAACTGACGCCGAGGCTGCTAAAGGCAGCCAACAGCCTTTCATGGCTGATGCCTAACCTTGGGGGCCCAGGCTCCAAATGCCGGAAGCTCTACTCCGGAATAATGAGGAGCATGGCGCTATACGGCGCCCCCATCTGGGCCGAGGCACTGCCCAGTTCCGAGGTCGTTCGCCTCCTTCGGAGGCCTCAGCGCGCCATCGCGCAGCGGGCCGTGAGATCGTACCGTACGGTGGGATTCTCTGCGGCCTGCGCGCTTGCGGGAGACGCTCCTTGGGAGCTGGAGGCGGAGGTGTTGGAGGCCATATACAAATGGTCGGCCAACAAAAAAGAGAGGGGCGAAAGCTTTTGCCCCCGAGAGCGGGAGGCGGTGAGAGAAGAGTGCCATGACGAGATGGTTACTCTCTGGGCCTCGGACCTCAGGCGGTCTGAGTTTAATCGCCGGATATCGGACGCGCTCGCCCCAGTACTTGACCGGTGGCTCGAGCGGCCGCATGGCTCCCTCACCTATAGGATGGTGCAGGTGATGACCGGGCATGGCTGCTTTGGTCATTACCTGCATCGCATCCGCCGAGAGGGGGCTCCTTCCTGCCACGAGTGCGGCGCTGCTGATGACACGGCGGATCATACACTCGCGTATTGTCCGTCGTGGGACCAGCAGCGCCAGGCACTGGTGGCGAAGGTCGGCCAGAACCTCTCCCTTGGCAGTATAGTGGAAGCTATACTGGCAGGGGAAGAGGCCTGGAAGGCCTTCGCCACCTTCTGTGAGGAGGTGGTGGCAGGAAAGGAAGCGGCGGAGCGCGCGCGGGAGGAAGATCCTTCCGCCGACGCGCTCCGAAGAGCGAGGAGGGGTCGGAGACGCCGACAATATGCGCGTCTCCTTCCTCTCCTTGGAGGTGGCCAGTCGGCGCACGGTACTGGGGTACCCGCGCCGGCATTGCACCGGTCACCTCCAGTGCTCGTTAGGGACGGCTGCTCACCCTCGGCTGTCCCTAACGCCCCCCCCAGCCCACCCGGGGGGGGCAGCGTCCTGCCCGCCGTGTAGGCGGGCTCCGTCCGGGGGGTCGTGCACATGGCTTCGTGCCCGTCACCACGACCCCCCACTATGGACGATGAGAGGGTGCCCAGGGGTTTTAGTCGGTAGACCCCCGCCATCATGCGGGGGGAGTCCGACATAACCCGTCCGCCCCCAGGCGGACGGGTATGCGTAACGCATTTCCCCTGGGAGAACAAAAAAAAAAAAAAAAAAAAAAAGTCAGAACAACTCCCAAACAGTCCCATCTCCTGCAAAGTGTCCCACACGCGGTGGTAGCTATCTCCAGACACACAAGAACTTGTGTATATTATACAGATAACGCCACTAACGACGCCACAGCGCGCCTAATATCCATGGCATCGAAGGCTACCATCGAAAAAAATAACCGAATACAACCTCAAAATGGCGATCCGCCGGGGCGATGACGCGGTTAGGGACAAGCTTGCAAATAAAAGATAATTACTAACATACCCCTGAACCCCCCTCTGAGGTCCTTAACTACATAAAATCACCAAACCCCCTACCCCGAAAAATTATGTTATACATCTTATTAACATTAACCATGCATGACTGCCTAAACTTAAGATCGTTATTGTAATTTAATTTAGTTTAATTCCAAGGTATGTAATGTGCAGGAGCCCAATTCTCGTGCTCGTGATATTTATTTTCATACGACATATATCACTAAAACATATATTTTATGTATTGTTTTCAGGTGATATCCGCCATGTTTTCAAAATATCACAAACCCGAGAATTGGGCTCCAGATCGGATAAAATTGTATTCATGAGGGAGAAAAAAAAATCTTGAGTCTTTTTTTTTGTTAGGCAGGATTAATGCTTTCAGCATTCATAACTTTTTAAATAAACCTATTCTAAATGTATATACCTAACGTTGTCCGTTAAATCATAGTTAAATATGACACAGTACCACTTACTTTGAAAATTAAAAGAATGTTAGTATGGAAAACATAGCTTTTTAAAAAATCTTCATACTAATTAGCTATTTCATACTTAACCCCTATTACATACTTTTTGGGTGTATACAAGAAAAAAAGCTTAGATAATAACATGGATATTTTTTTAATAAATATACAATATTAGGTACACAATAAGGTACAAACATTTATTAAACACTTGTCAAATACTCTTCATCCATCTGAACAAATTTCTCTTTCATATCCTCCGGTACGTCAACGCTCGATAAATCTTCAGCACCCACTTCGTCTTCCTTCTGAATCAAAATGTCAACAACATTCTCGCAAGCCAGCAACACTCGTGGATCCTTCTCCCATTTATGATACTCTCGTAGCACGTAATATACACCATTTTCTCTTAATATCTCTCTACCTTGCCGCCTTGTACATAATTTGTTTAATGTCTCCAGGATCATCTTCCGTATATCTACGTCAGTCTCCCTCCTTTTCTCTTTAGGCAGATATTGTAATGCTATCGGTAACTTATCCATTTCTTCATCAGGATAATCCTCGTTGCCCATCAATGGATTTAGTAAGTAAGTTAACAGATCCAAATCTGAGTTCAGTAGGAAGTCATGGTATCCTTTGTCGAATGATAAGTTGCGTATTGTTCCGATGGCACCTCCTCGTCGTATAGTCGACTGTTCATAATTGCAGAATGGTAGTAGTTTTATGAGTGGAACGTGTGGGTTTTCATCTGTGAGCCATTTTCTTATTCTGTAGCTACAACTTAAATTGCTAAACATGGGCGCTAAATAATGCAAATGAGAACCTTTTTTGTTGAACTCTGTGTTCGCAAATGCATTCAAAATGTCGTTCAAATGTGGAATAAATGAATCTAAACACACTTCTAATTCATCTTCTAGCCTAGTTATGTTAGAAAGGATCATACAAGCGGCATCGGCGTCCCTTTTCTGCGGATTCAGAATGTATGAAACAAGTAATTCGAGTATATTTTTGTATTTACTTGGCCGGTATTTAAGCAGTTCTGTGGCACCTTCGACGTTCGCAGATACGTTGACAAGCACTAACAAAGCGTTTTTCGCTATTTCTTCGACTTTATCGCTGCTTAATTCAATGACAGCTTGTATAACTTGCTCGTTCTTCAAAAGTGATGATACTCCGTCTTCAGCCGCCGAGACACCGACTAAATGGTCAATGGCTATATGTTTTAAGTCCAGCCGAGCGTTGGGCTTGAGGAAATCTGCGATTTCGCTAAGGGGGTCCTCGGCCATTATTGTGTTTTTATAAAATTATCTTGAAAAAATAGTTTTGAAAACATGTGGGACCACTGGAATGTGCGGTTCACAGATTAGTATATTAGTAGCTAGCTACAGATGCGTGCGACCACGTGCGACAGTGACTTTTGGCATAGTTTCCTTCATTATCCGTTATGCGATCTGTCGCTAGCATCGCGTGTACTAGGGAAGTAACGTGATCAAGTATAAGTATCGATTTTAACTCTAGGGATGTGCATAATGTATCGATAAAATGGATGCAGCTATAGTACATAATATATAGTGATAGTCAACGATTTGTATTATATTTCAAGGGCATTAGGGAAATTTAAGAAAAACTAAAATATTTTTGTATTGGTTTTTATTTCGATATACATTCTTTCTTAACCTAAAAGTTTTATATTTAATCAAAAATCTTCATGCTAAATCGTAAAATTGATATTTTAGTATTATTATTCTTATTTCCAATTAATGTAATAATAACTATTTGTAAGCTGACAATTTTTTCAAGAAATGACATGTATGGACCTATTCTTGTCTGAAATAAATTATTTGAATTGAATTCAATTGAAAAAGCCATTTTTTGTGGCTCATTAATTTTGAGTACATATTTTTCTTCGATTGCGCCTTTTAATATTTTATTTATTCTTTTGCACCAATTGTGCAACTGTAGCTCCAGTTCCTGGATAAACCCGAGAATGGAGCTGATAGGGGAGCTTTCAAGTCTGCCGAGATCATGTGTGCTCCTAGGTGCCGGCTTCTGCACGCTATGCACTCGCCGAGGACGTGGATAATCGTTTCCTCGTCCTCGACAGAACCTGCAGATTTTGGTATCTGAAAGGCCCATGTTGTGCAGGTGCTTGTTTAATTTGCAGTGCCCCGTGAGGGTCCAAGTGAGTGCCCTAACATGTCCCTCTACTCAGTTTTATTATTTCTTCAGCTCGTTTCTGGGTAACGTGAACATCTTTTCTAACAATTTATAGCCTTTTGGGCTTTGTTTTATGAGAGCTAAAGCCATAAATTTTTCCTTCAGTGTAAACGTCTGGACATTTTCTTTTACATAACATGTTATTAAACATGTTTTTAGTTGCATTTCCACAAATGTTCTTGCTTGCTTTGTCAAGGAATACAACTTTTCGATGATAGCCTGTACCCGAAATATGCTGAGCTTGCTGTATTTTCTGAGCAGGAGTATTTCCTACATTCTCAGCTCAGATTTTTATAATTTGCTTCACAAATTTTTTTCTTAGAAATTGGTTTTTTTTATCTAA
>JADPWL010002941.1:0-11824 GCA_019059595.1 Marasmia exigua | reverse complement strand
TGTATTCGACACCTAGCCGCCATCTATAGTATAAAGCGGAACTAATGTCTCGAAACGGAAATAAGGGCGGGCTCTACTAGTGAATAAATAATATGAAAATCAGTCTGTAATAAGTAGAAGATATTTGACTATGATTGATGTTCGCAGCGAGAATAAGGGTACAGATATAGCCCAAAGGATTGCATGCCTCAAGTGGCAATGGACAGGGCACATAGCGAGGCGAGCAGACGGCCGTTGGGGCGGAAGGGTCCTCGAGGGAGGCAAGTACAGGAAGTCGCAAAGCCGTGGCAACCCACCACAAGTGTGGCCGACGATATGGTGAAGATCGCGGGAAGCCAATGGATGCAGGGCGGCACAGGACCGATCTGTTGTGGAGACTATGTCAGCAGTGGACGTCATTGGCTTGGAAAATGATGATGATGATTTCTACGCCATCAGTGGCAGAATATGTGAAAGTAATATAATTAAGAACACATGGCCATATTCTTGGAAAAAAACCATCTGTATCTTTTTTATATTTATCCCTTTGAGACGCCTCTAAAAGACGATTGCGCAGCGGTGTTGCCAGAGTTTAGGAAGACATTAAGTGCTCCTGCGGCGGTTGGCGGCCTGCGCGTAGCCAAGACCTTTCGTGGGAGGAGAGCAGAAGTTGGGGCCACCGTCTCGACTGTGCGTTGCGGTGTACCGCCGGAGCGCACCGTACGGTGTCATGTCGCAATATCCTTATAGGGGAAACTGCCGCACATCACGGTGTCGGCATGGCATCTAGGATATACCTATCTTCAATCTTGACGGTTAGTCGCCATTTTTTCGAACTTCTCTCTATCGTTTTGCGTGCTGAGGAAAATTGTTTTACCTAGGAGATCGCGGTTCTAGGAAAGAAAGAAAGAAAGGAAAAAGAAAAAATAAAAAATAAAAAATAAAAAAGGAAAAAGAAAAAAAATTTTATTATTCGTCTACTCACGTATTCGCCGCCAACACGCGTTTTTTTCTTCGTCCAGTACGCCTCTTCCAATCATTACCCAGGGCGGATTTAAATATTTGCCCCTGAGATATCCGTGGCAGAGCGTGGGTGTAGGTAAGTACGCCACTTGGTGCGGAAAAAATGTTCGATAACCCAGGGGCGGAATAAAGAACTCGGTTTGAATTAATTGTGATTTCCAGCTTTAAATGTCCAAAAACAAAAACCAGCTCTAATAACTCCATTATTTTAAACAGAGCCGAGTTAATTCTGAATAAGTGAGTTTTTAGACCACACATGACCAGGGCCCGGTACCAAGTTTAAATTAATTTATGCAACTCAGTTGTGCTGCTAATTCTGTGCCTCAGCTACTTTGGGTTGCTATCGTCTTGTGTAATTTAGTTACAAAGTTCATATTTGGGTCAAGAGTTGTTTGTTATTGGTGGCGCAACATTTTGGGCTTAGCAAGAGCATGGTAACTCAGGTCACTAAAGAGGCATCAGAAATGCCTACAATAATCATCATGCTCTGCCCTATTCCCAGATGATTAATACAATATTATTATTACACATTAAATAAATAAATTCATTATTCCTCGTCACAAATAGGCGAAGAGTAGGAATTAGGTTGCTTAATTTTAGATGCAACACATTTATCTTGGCTCTTAAACATTTTTTTCCTCAAAATATTTTTTTAATTTTCACTGATTTTTTTCATTACACTGGTTTACGGGCCAAAACCAATTGAGGCACAGGGGGTCTAATTTGAAGTTAACTTTGAGACTCAACCAAACGTATTTGACGACGTTTCCTAATTTGAAGTGAACAGTGCGTCGGGTGACACTCAATCCGAAACTCTTTTGACACATCTCGCTCAAACCCTAATTTGAAGACGCCAATGCTCAACCCAAATATCGAATTTGAACTTCTTGTCTCGCGTCCTTTTTTCAAAATTCACGATAGCTCGAAAGGTGTTTTGGTTCGGTTGAATGGATTTATGGTGTATTAAAAAAGGATCTTTATGTCTTTGTAAATAAGGTCCAATGACTTACATATCAAAAAAGATTAGTTTAAAGCGGAGTTTCTTGGTATAAAATGTTAAAATTGCTATACCTATATAGATGATTATGAATACATAGAGTACTTAGGTACTTTTAATGCTTATTCAAAGTTTTCATGTATGAATCTCAGTACTTACGTTTAAATATGTAAATTAATTTACATTAAGTGCCTATTTACCTACTTACTGAGAATTTTTGTAGATTTATGCCAGTGAGAATATGTATGGTATAGTTCAATGATTTATGCAGATTTAAGTAAGTAAGTATACTAAGTACCTACCTAGTGGTGTAGGCTTCTTATAGATAAACTAGATTCACTAAGTAATTAGTCTTTTTCTGCGACTAAGTACATTGTATTCTTCAAACTTAATCTTAACAGTTCAAAAGTTTGAAACTTTTGATGGTTTAATTAGGTATTATTTATATAGGCTTTTGATTCAATTAGGTATTAATCCACCAAAGTACAAAGTGAAATACATTTTGAGGGTTTTAACCATTTGCAAGCCTCAATTATGTATTACAAGAGGCAATAATTTTGCCTAAGTTCCTACTTTGTCTACATTACAAGTATACGTAATAAGTTTTCTCTTTCCTTAAAAAGTAGGTATACCTACCTACTAACCTTTGTGTTAGGTTCCTACATAACTATTTAAGTACCTAGTTATCTACTTATAAATTTTACAATTTTGCGGTAATTTTGGATATCCATTAAAGATTACACAGTACCAACCAGTTAAACTTATGTTTAGCTGGTTTAATAGATTTGCTCCACTATTAGTTAGTGAATTTCAATAATCCCATAGAATATTTCACAACATCACATATGTACATTGATCTGACTCCGAGATAGGTAGCTCAAGCACCCGTGTTACGGATATCATAGTCCACAGTGGGATTACAAATATATACATATAAAACTTTTCTTTTGTAAAAACATACTAATACATAGAAAACACCCAGACCAATACAAACAGACATGTACATGCACAAAAATGTTTGTACTGTATGGGGATCGAACCAGCAACCCTTGAACCAAACCCATCGTTCACTACCACTGTTCCAAAAGCCCTGTTAACACTCATGCGATTAACATACTAATTAACAGGAGAGCAGTACATAAGGAATGAAAAAAACAATAAAGTACATATGATGGAATCATTTATTAAAATAAATAATAAAAGATACAATAATGTTATCCTATTTTATATTATTTTATCAGCCGAGTGGTCCCGGCAGAGTAGAATAGGCCACCCTTACTCTTACCGAGGTGTCGTAAAAGGCGACTAAGGTAAAGCTGCTGGCATGATCATCAGCACCCAGAGAAGGAAAACTCTGCATTTATCTCAAAACCCTCGCCAACCCGTCTGCCAAGCGTGGTGAGTATGGCAATTACCCCTCATGTGATTGAGGAGGCCTGTGCCCCAGCAGTGGGGACTTAAATGGGCTGATGATGATGATGATCCTATTTTAAGAAGAAACTATGTACACACACATATTTTGTATTCTTTCTGTGCAATAAAGGATGTCTATCTATCTATCTTCACACACCCACTTAGTATTAATTAATAACCTTTAACTATTTACAAATAAAACAACGTCCCATTGTCTAATGGTTTAAGACGGTTCTGACGATGGCCCTGTGGCCATGATCTCGGGGTCATGGGTTCGATTCCCGGGTCGAGCAAAGTTTTTAATTTTCCGAACATAGTTCGGGTTTGTGATCACTAATCCGCATTTGGCAAGAGTGATGATTAAGCCTAATCCCATCATAGTAGCGATGACTTGATTTCTATGATGGGGGTCTTAGCCCTACAAAGGGAATAATTAAGCTGATACTTTACTTTATTTACATAATAAATGATGACTGAATGATGCTTGTCCATAGGTACTTATCAGTTGAATTATAACAAACTATTTTCAGCAAATAATTAACTTCGTTTAGCAATGAAACCCGGAGTACTGGAACTGGTTATGTTTCTTCTAGCGGAGATCTGTGCAATGCTGGTAGATATTCTGCAATAATCATAAAGGAGTTTTAAATAAAATAAATAAATACCTAATAATAAAAGTATTTTTATTGCTCTCTCATACAAAAAACTGTTGGTAGGTACATAGGTATTTCGATTACAATCATACTTATTAAGTAAATAAAAACAAGCTATTTAATTTTAAAATGGAAATAATGTAAAAAATAAACTCAAATGCATATTTCTACCAACGAGCTCCATATGCACTTAAGATTACTTGAATAAGTTTCTGTAACATGTAACCATGATTAATTTGGTGTGGTTCCCCCGTCTAAGGGTTGTTAAGGTCAGACGGCAGTCCCTTCATAGTAATTGCCAGACTTGCCAAATCCTCGATCATGGCTCACGGTACACTGGCCTCCAAAATCATGGTTCTGGACCACCAACCAAGAATAACACTGCAAGGATTTGACAACCCATTTGGAACGGTAGTGAATGCTGCCTTTGTTCCAAGGGTTGCGGGTTCAATCCCCGCACAGTACAAACATTTGTGTGCATGAACATGTCTGTTTGTATTGGTCTGGGTGTTTTCTATGTATTATTAGTATGTATTTATTAAAGAAAAGTATTATATGCATATATTTGTAATCCCACTGTTGATTCTGATATCCGTAACACAGGTGCTTGAGGTACCTATCTTGGAGTCAGACCAATGTATGTGATGTTGTGAAATATTTATTTATAAGGATTACACTTTTGTATACATGTTTCAAACAATTATATTATCTTTATCTTAATGTTTTTTCTTTCAGTAAGGAAATTAGTTATAGCACAGATATTATAGATTCAGTTAAATAACTTTTTGTTATTTTGATTACCTCCGGTGAGATGTTCACTTTTTTCAACTCATTCTCCAACAGTCATTCTAGCTCAGCTTTCTATTACAGTTTGGTCCAATGGAGAACTTTGATGTCTTGTTTACTGAAATATTTAATTACAAATGGTTAAATTATAGAAATGATGTTTCAAAGTTGTTCTTTCTAAAGTGTAAATTGGAATATTCCTCATCATCAGCCCATTTAAGTCCCCTCTGCTGGGGCACGGGCCTTCCTCAATCACATGAGGGGTAATTGCCATACTCACCACGCTTGGCAGACGGGTTGGCGAGGGTTTTGATATAAATGCAGAGTTTTCCATGTCTGGGTGCTGATGATCATGCCAGCAGCTTTACCTTATTGGCCTTTTACGACACCTCGGTAAGAGTGAGGATGGCCTATTCTACTCCGTGGCCGAGTGGTCCCCGGCAGAGTAAATTTAATAACAAATAAACTTATTTAGGTAGGATTATGCGACTAACCTAACTTATACGTGATTTTACTTAAGAAAGTAGAGTCTTTAGATAACTATAGAACTTGTATATAAGCATAATACTAATGTACATACGCTTTCAAACAATTTTACAATATTTTAAATTATGTATTGAGATTGCATATTTATCGTACGTACATACTTATGTCAATAATTTACAAGTTTTTTTCTAATGTTTCACAGATGGCCACAGATAGCTATATGGGCTATGATGTAGAAAAATAGCAAGCTGTCAGATTTTTTAAAATATTTTAACATTTTAATGTTTTTATTATTTAAAATCTTTCTTTCAAACACATTTAACAATAGTCCTTTAATTTAAAAAGTCAAATATCTTTTATTCGTTAAAAAAAATATTGTTAATTATAAATAAAATCAGTTCAATTGGTTTTATTTGATGTGGGTCTTTCGGCGACACTATCATCGCGAATATCATTCATTCACGAGAGTCTATGGTCGGATCCGTACGAAAGTGTCCCATACGATGGTATTTCAAATTGCCAAACTAAACTACAATTGATTGACTGTCGGCTCGATCGAACGATCGTACGTGGTAACTTGAAATTAGACCCCCAGTTTTATTACACATTATTATTATTATTATTAAATTCATTAATTCAGTTAAGCATCCATCTTGTTAGAAATATAATTGTTAACCTAGTATTAGTACAATTGATTTATAAATTAAATGTATAGTATTGAATGGTGAACCATCTTTATTGAACAACAGAACAAAAACACAAGAAAATTAAGACAAGTAAATAAAAAAGGAAAATTAAAATAAAGTACGTCCACAGGGACTGCCACAGGGCAGTGTTCCCAAAATCCTGGCAGCATTACCCCGCTGGATCGCGATGGAAATTCGCTGGGCGAGGTGGCTGCCAGCCTCCCGTGACTTCGACTAGACGCTTAGCTAAGTCACGAAGGTAAGAGAGAGCGTCGGAACCCCACAGACCTAGTGTTTCAACACCAAATACGCCTATACTTTGTAGCTTTCATTCTCTCTGCCGCGTCGACCGCAGCTCCGGCACTCCTCGTAGGTATTAAATTTATATTAAAAAAAATTATATTCAATTAAATAAATATGTGTTCTTCCATACATCGCTGTCATACGTCAAGCAATGGTAGCTCAGAAAACATACACAATACGATGGCTGCCTACATTGCGTGCTAAACATGCTACGCTCAAAAACATGCGCCCGTACACAGATTTAAAAATAGTAATCTAGTGAGGGCCTGCCACGGCTGTGACTCCCTGTACGAGGCGTACACTCAGACCTTTCCGTCCTAACGGCCGTCGGTTCTCCTCGCAATGTAATGTGAGGTACCTACACTCCACATTGGCATGCGTCCGTGGTACTCACTCAGCGCCCACTGAAACCAGCATTATGACCTATGGTCGTAACTTAAGCTGAGTGATGGTCATTTATGCTGGATGGCTCAACACAACACAATATTATGCAAGCACGTCTTGGCTTTAGATTATATTGATTTAATCTTAAAGCACTGCCTGTTTCCTGAAACTGTTGTTCACTGAAATCAAACCGCATACAGAAAAGGCATACAGTGCCTTTTTCATTTTTTCATGTTTTTTTTATTATTGCGTGGATGTTTATTTCTGGATTAATTATTCTTCTGTTTGTGTATATAATTAATGCATATGTAATTTATTTGTATTTATATTGTTTGTGGTGTCCAAATTAATAAATTACTCTTGACGACCATTATGGAACAGTGGTAGTGAACGCTTTGGTCCAAGGGTTGCGGGTTCAGTCCCGCACAGTACAAACATTTGTCTGCATGAACATGTCTGTTTGTGTTAGTCTGGGTGTTTTGTGTAAAAGTATACATTTACAAAGAAAAAAGTATTTACACGTATGTATTTGTAATCCCACTGTTGATTCTGATATTCGTAACACAGGTGCTTGAGCTACCTATATCGGAGTCAGATCAATTTATGTTGTGTATTTATAAATGTATTTTCTTTCTTCGATTCATGGCCACTGCAGGCATACAATTCTTTAGGCTATGTCTGTGACCATAGTTCTCCTTCGGATCACATAATTTCTGATACGATAAAGGAGCACACACACACAAGAAGTAGAACAACTATTTTCCAACCAACTTGTACACATCGGGGCAGGCTTACGGTTTCCAAGTTTTAATTAATTTATACATTTAGTTGTGTCTGCTAATTTGTGTGCTCGCCTACTTTGGGCCACTATTACAGCTTTATTTAGTTAGGTTGTTTCGGTACACTATCGCATGTAGTTAATGATAGTATGAACTTTGGTTAAGGGTGTTTATGTGTTTAACTAAATACAAAACTTATCTTCATGAGAACACATGGACATTATACCATGGACTTATATAATTAGTACATGATTATACTAATTATCTGTGGTTACTAAAGTACCTGTAAGTAGAATAATTAAAAATAGTTCAAAATTACTCGGTGAAAAATTTTGACAATTAACTGAATTGACTGTCATAACAAGAAACATGACGGCACCAGACAAAATGGCGCAGGACACATCGACAGTGATGCCTGGCGGCAAGATGAGGAAAAATCTGTTAAGGGCCTTAAGTAAAATAAAAAATAGAACCTCTTTAAAGAGCGAAAAATAAAAAATAAATTATTAAATTAAAAAAAACCGACTAACATTTAAAAAGTCCAAAAATTTATTGAAACTACTGTTTGTCGGGAGTTTTAATTTTTTTTATTAATTGTGATGAATTAAAAACATCTCAAATAAGCCCTCTTAATCATCCTTTTGGTGAATTGAAATAATTTTTAACGTTCAAAATTCTAGCTATAAAAACTCTTTTAATAGGTCTCGTTTTATCTTAGATTAAATCGACACGGATTTTAATTAACAGTTCAAATTTAGCCCTTATACCATTGGAATAAAACTCGAAGCGTGATCATTTGATTGCACGCGACCTATATGTCACAAACATTCCCATTTCAAACAGCGTTTATTCTCAAAAAGGGAAAAGAAATAAAACTGGCATGCAACAAAAAATAAAATCGCCGGCTGTCAACGCGGAAAGCTGCCGAATTTAAATGGGCCAATCAGCGTCATTCATTTTCCCGCGCGCGATTACAGCACGTTAGGGGTGGCACACACGTTTGATTGCTCATTACATGCGGCCCGTACACAAGTGTTGCCGATTGCCTTCGACCTCGATCCAGGGGGTCTAATTTCAAGTTTCCACGTACGATCGTTCGATCGAGCCGACAGTCAATCAATTGTAGTTTAGTTTGGCAATTTGAAATACCATCGTATGGGACACTTTCGTACGGATCCGACCATAGACTCTCGTGAATGAATGATATTCGCGATGATAGTGTCGCCGAAAGACCCACATCAAATAAAACCAATTGAATTGATTTTATTTATAATTAACAATATTTTTTTAAAGAATAAAAGATATTTGACTTTTTAAATTAAAGGACTATTATTTAATGTGTTTGAAAGAAAGATTTTAAATAATAAAAACATTAAAATGTTAAAATATTTTTAAAATCTGACAGCTTGCTATTTTTCTACATCATAGCCCATATAGTTATCTGTGGCCATCTGTGAAACATAAGAAAAAACTTGTAAATTATTGACATAAGTATGTACGTACGATAAATATGCAATCTCAATACATAATTTAAAATAATGTAAAATTGTTTGAAAGCGTATGTACATTAGTATTATGCTTATATACAAGTTCTATAGTTATCTAAAGACTCTACTTTCTTAAGTAAAATCAAGTATAAGTTAGGTTAGTCGCATAATCCTACCTAAATAAGTTTATTTGTTATTAATTTTACTCTGCCGGGGACCATTCGGCCACGGAGTAGAATAGGCCATCCTCACTCTTACCGAGGTGTCGTAAAAGGCCAATAAGGTAAAGCTGCTGGCATGATCATCAGCACCCAGACATGGAAAACTCTGCATTTATATCAAAACCCTCGCCAACCCGTCTGCTAAGCGTGGTGAGTATGGCAATTACCCCTCATGTGATTGAGGAAGGCCCGTGCCCCAGCAGTGGGGACTTAAATGGGCTGATGATGATGACTATTCCAATTTACACTTTAGAAAGAACAACTTTGAAACATCATTTCTATAATTTAACCATTTGTAATTAAATATTTCAGTAAACAAGACATCAAAGTTCTCCATTGGACCAAACTGTAATAGAAAGCTGAGCTAGAATGACTGTTGGAGAATGAGATGAAAAAAGTGAACATCTCACTGGAGGTAATCAAAATAACAAAAAGTTATTTAACTGAATCTATAATATCTGTGCTATAACTAATTTCCTTACTGAAAGAAAAAACATTAAGATAAAGATAATATAATTGTTTGAAACATGTATACAAAAGTGTAATCCTTACAAATAAATATTTCACAACATCACATACATTGGTCTGACGCCGAGATAGGTACCTCAAGCACCTGTGTTACGGATATCAGAATCAACAGTGGGATTACAAATATATGCATATAATACTTTTCTTTTATAAATACATACTAATAATACATAGAAAACACCCAGACCAATACAAACAGACATGTTCATGCACACAAATGTTTGTACTGTGCGGGGATTGAACCCGCAACCCTTGGAACAAAGGCAGCATTCACTACCGTTCCAAATGGGTTGTCAAATCTTTGCAGTGTTATTCTTGGTTGGTGGTCCAGAACCATGATTTTGGAGGCCAGTGTACCGTGAGCCATGATCGAGGATTTGGCGAGTCTGGCAATTACTATGAAGGGACTGCCGTCTGACCTTAACAACCCTTAGACGGGGCAACCACACCAAATTAATCATGGTTACATGTTACAGAAACTTATTCAAGTAATCTTAAGTGCATATGGAGCTCGTTGGTAGAAATATGCTTTTGAGTTTATTTTTTACATTATTTCCAATCTAAAATTAAATCGCTTGTTTTTATTTACTTAATAAGTATGATTGTAATCGAAATACCTATGTACCTACCAACAGTTTTTTGTATGAGAGAGCAATAAAAGTACTTTTATTATTAGGTATTTATTTATTTTATTTAAAACTCCTTTATGATTATTGCAGAATATCTACCAGCATTGCACAGATCTCCGCTAGAAGAAACATACCCATTTCCAGTACTCCGGGCTTCATTGCTAAACGAAGTTAATTATTTTCTGAAAATAGTTTGTTATAATTCAACTGATAAGTACCTATGGACAAGCATCATTCAGTCATCATTTATTATGTAAATAAAGTAAAGTATCAGCTTAATTATTCCCTTTGTAGGGCTAAGACCCCCATCATAGAAATCAAGTCATCGCTACTATGATGGGATTAGGCTTAATCATCACTCTTGCCAAATGCGGATTAGTGATCACAAACCCGAACTATGTTCGGAAAATTCAAAACATACCTTTGTTCGACCCGGGAATCGAACCCATGACCCCGAGATCATGGCCACAGGGCCATCGTCAGAACCGTCTTAAACCATTAGACAATGGGGCGTTGTTTTATTTGTAAATAGTTAAAGGTTATTAATTAATACTAAGTGGGTGTGTGAAGATAGATAGATAGACATCCTTTATTGCACAGAAAGAATACAAAATATGTGTGTGTACATAGTTTCTTCTTAAAATAGGATAACATTATTGTATCTTTTATTATTATTTAATAACATGATTCCATCACATGTACATTAGTTGTTTTTTTCATTCTTATGTACCTGATCTACTGTTAATTCGTATGTTAATCGCAATGAGTGTTAACAGGCTTTTGGAACAGTGGTAGTGAACGATGGCTTGGTTAAAGGGTTGCTGGTTCGATCCCAATACAGTACAAAAAATTTGTGGCATGTACATGTCTGTTTGTATTGGTCTGGGTGTTTTCTATGATTAGTATGTTTTTACAAAGAAAAGTATTATATGTATATATTTGTACGCCCCACTGTGGACTATGATACTCCGTAACACGGGTGCTTGAGCGACCTATCTCGGAGTCAGATCAATGTACATATGTGTATTGTTGTGACAATTTATGGGATATATTGAAATTCACTAAGTAAAGTCCACTATACTAGTGAATTTTCTTTTTCACAAAATGTATTAAACACCAGTAAAAATAAGTTAACTGGATTGGTACGCTGTAATCTGTTAATGGATAGCCAAAATTACCCAAAATGTAAAAGATATAAGTAGATCCTAGGTACTTAAAGCGTTATGTAGGAACCTAACACAAAGGTAAGTGGTAGGTTTATACCTACTTTTTAAGGAAAGGAGAAAACTTATTCGTATTACTTGTAATGTAGACAAAGTAGAACTTAGGCAAAAGTCTATTGCCTCTTGTAAACATAATTGAGGCTTGCAAATGGTTTTAGAAACCCTCAAATGTATTCACTTTGTACATTAGGTGGATTAATACCGATGAGACAAAAGCCTATAATAAATAATACCTAATTAAACCATC
>JADPWL010002939.1:0-22294 GCA_019059595.1 Marasmia exigua | reverse complement strand
TGTATTATTTTTTTCGTATGATTGCACTCTTCGTTTATTATTATTTTTATGACAGTCAAAAAGAACTTGCAACCTAGTCTAGACATTTTTATTATGGTCCTTAATTTCAGAATAAAATAAAATTACTGTTATACCTGTATTTAATTACCTATATTTAAAAAAATCTTTATAGGTACTAAAAATATACGTGATGTTGCGAATGGGGGGGGGTGGGGGGGGGGGGTAGTCCTAAGCCTCACTACGTATCACCAAGGGGGAGGGGGGGGCTTAAAAAATGCTAAAAAAGATCACGTGATTAATGAACGGCCCCATACCTATAACGAAGTAGCGAGTGGCAATCTCACATAAGAAAGACAAAATGTTTATACGGTCGGAAAGCAATGATTGTAAGGTATATTCCTTTACAAAATTGACGTTTGCACAGTGTGCTGACACAGCTGAGGCACGGTTATGGCGGACTAATCACTTACATGCTAATGGAGGTGAATGGATGCTGCGGTCGGCGCCAGCACACACCGCCCATTAGGGGTGGGCCAAACTATGAGAATAAAGTTGCACACATCCACGGGTAAATACTTATATTTTGTCTCTTTATTAAAATACCCCACTTGGTGTGTTTTCTTCTAGTTGAAAGAAAATGTTTGGGAATACAAAAAAAATAAAAAAATATTATAGGTACTATGTTTGGTTTTTTTTTCTCTTCAAGGTCCATTATTGCACCTATATTACGCAATCTTGTTTAAATCACCCTTTGATACTTGGCAAAATGCAAGGATTCTAACGATATAAAACAATTGTTGAAATCTCTGAAACCGTTTAGGAGGTATCATTATCATCATCATCATTTCAGCTAATAGACGTAGGCCTTCCCCAATTTTCTCCACACAGATCGGTCCTGTGCCGCCCACATCCAATGGATTCCCGCAACGAATTAGGAGTTATGGTGATAAAAATATTTTCGATGATAAATAAATCAATTTTTTACGTCACATACATTGATCTGACTCTGAGTTAGTTAGGTCATGCACCTATGTTATGGATATCAGACATAATAACTATATTGAGCTGAGGAAGTTTGCATGTACTAACACAGCTGAGGCACGGTTATGGCGGACTAATCATTTACTAGCTAATGGAGGGGAATGGATGCTGCGGTTGGCGCGAGCACACACCGCCATTAGGGGTGGGCCAAACTGTGTGAATAAATTTGCAGGTTGACGAAGGTAAAAGATGAAGATAAAACTTCTTTATTCAATTTAGGTCCATACAGAACAAGTGTTCCAATTTTTACAGTGGTTTCACCAACATGTCCCCCTGGTGGGTCCACGGGTATTTTTTTTAACTATTGCCCTACCATTCTAAACATCGATCGCCAGTGGGTCTTGGGGTAATATAGGTAAAAACTAATTGTAACTGTAACTGTTTCCTTTTTCTACTCGTAAGACAACGAGGAAACAGCCCTCGCTAACATAGCTACTATTCGAATTAATCGAAAGTATTGAAATAAAAACTATTATTTTTTTTGTGAATTAATTGAATATATTGAGAAATTACAAATAACATTGAAGAGAAACATTTTTTTAAACAAATTAGATAAGTAATCATCTTTATTTTTGCATAAAAGAAAACAAATTTAGATAAAATAAACAATTTGTCCCAGGTATTTAAAAGTAGTTTCTCTGAGCTTCTCTTTACTGTAGTGTAAACAATTTATTTTCAAGGGACAAGTTGGTGGGTCCATGGGTAAAATATATTACCAGTAGTAAATAGATTGGGAACTTTAACTCGAGTCGAGTTAAAGATCCCAATCTATTAAAAGATCGTAAAGATTGGAGTCTCTGATCCCTAACCGTTCGCATAGCTTGGAACCGCGGTTAGTCTCCGATTCCCTAACCGTTCGCACAACTTGAAGCTGCAGTTAGAGCCTCCTAAAAGTAATTCGATTCACAATAGATCTTATCACAGGTTCGGCAGCGCGGTTCGGCAGCGCCGCAACTCGTCGCCTCGGATACAATGTTAGCATATTCTTACGTTGCGTGGTAAACATTCATCCAGCGAAAATTTAACAAAAAATAAAACGTTATGCAAACTCACCTGTGTATCGCGGCAAATGTTCCAAATACACTCACAAAAAATAATTACCATTTATTACTCCACTCAAGATACTAACACACGCAAAATAACATCGTTTTAAGGGAACTAGATGGTCTTGGCAAGAATTTTAGATTACATACATACATTGTGATATTATTTACCAAACAGTTTTGGTCTCTTTTTTACACAATTTGTACATAAAATATGATGATATTATGGTCTGACATGGTGCAAATTTAATGCTCCCGTTTACAGCCACACCAGATCGGGTGCTTTAATTCGGGCTGTATCCCTACACGAGGGCACTCACTTAAGCATCAAACTGTGGCACTACATCAATATAGTAGATACGAATAAATATGATGATATTATGGTCTGACATGGTGCAAATTTAATGCTCTCGTTTACAGCCACACCAGATCGGGTGCTATAATTTGGGCTGTATCCCTACACGAGGGCACTCACTTAAGCATCAAACTGTGGCACTACATCAATAAAGTAGATACGAATAAATATGATGATATTATGGTCTGACATGGTGCAAATTTAATGCTCTCGTTTACAGCCACACCAGATCGGGTGCTTTAATTCAGGCTGTATCCCTACACGAGGGCACTCACTTAAGCATCAAACTGTGGCACTACATCAATATAGTAGATACGAATAAATATGATGATATTATGGTCTGACATGGTGCAAATTGAATGCTCTCGTTTACAGCCACACCAGATCGGGTGCTATAATTCGGGCTGTATCCCTACACGAGGGCACTCACTTAAGCATCAAACTGTGGCACTACATCAATATTGTAGACAGGAATAAATATGATGATATTATGGTTTGACATGGTGCAAATTTAATGCTCTCGTTTACAGCCACACCAGATCGGGTGCTTTAATTCGGGCTGTATCCCTACACGAGGGCACTCACTTAAGCATCAAACTGTGGCACTACATCAATATAGTAGATACGAATAAATATGATGATATTATGGTCTGACATGGTGCAAATTTAATGCTCTCGTTTACAGCCACACCAGATAGGGTGCTTTAATTCAGGCTGTATCCCTACACGAGGGCACTCACTTAAGCATCAAACTGTAGCACTACATCAATATAGTAGATACGAATAAATATGATGATATTATGGTCTGACATGGTGCAAATTTAATGCTCTCGTTTACAGCCACACCAGATCGGGTGCTATAATTCGGGCTGTATCCCTACACGAGGGCACTCACTTAAGCATCAAACTGTGGCACTACCATCAATATAGTAGATACGAATAAATATGATGATATTATGGTCTGACATGGTGCAAATTTAATGCTCTCGTTTACAGCCACACCAGATCGGGTGCTATAATTCAGGCTGTATCCCTACACGAGGGCACTCACTTAAGCATCAAACTGTGGCACTACATCAATATAGTGGATACGAATAAATATGATGATATTATGGTCTGACATGGTGCAAATTTAATGCTCTCGTTTACAGCCACACCAGATCGGGTGCTTTAATTCAGGCTGTATCCCTACACGAGGGCACTCACTTAAGCATCAAACTGTGGCACTACATCAATATAGTAGATACGAATAAATATGATGATATTATGGTCTGACATGGTGCAAATTTAATGCTCTCGTTTACAGCCACACCAGATCGGGTGCTATAATTCGGGCTGTATCCCTACACGAGGGCACTCACTTAAGCATCAAACTGTGGCACTACATCAATATAGTAGATACGAATAAATATGATGATATTATGGTCTGACATGGTGCAAATTTAATGCTCTCGTTTACAGCCACACCAGATCGGGTGCTTTAATTCGGGCTGTATCCCTACACGAGGGCATTCACTTAAGCATCAAACTGTGGCACTACATCAATATAGTGGATACGAATAAATATGATGATATTATGGTCTGACATGGTGCAAATTTAATGCTCTCGTTTACAGCCACACCAGATCGGGTGCTTTAATTCAGGCTGTATCCCTACACGAGGGCACTCACTTAAGCATCAAACTGTGGCACTACATCAATATAGTAGATACGAATAAATATGATGATATTATGGTCTGACATGGTGCAAATTTAATGCTCTCGTTTACAGCCACACCAGATCGGGTGCTATAATTCGGGCTGTATCCCTACACGAGGGCACTCACTTAAGCATCAAACTGTGGCACTACATCAATATAGTAGATACGAATAAATATGATGATATTATGGTCTGACATGGTGCAAATTTAATGCTCTCGTTTACAGCCACACCAGATCGGGTGCTTTAATTCGGGCTGTATCCCTACACGAGGGCACTCACTTAAGCATCAAACTGTGGCACTACATCATGAACCATGTTTTCTAAAATAAACATAATACAATAGAATAGTGCATGTGTACAATAGAATAGAAACTGATTGATAAATAAAGTAAAAACTGTTAGAATTACCTTCTTTTTTATAAGTTTTAGATATACACTTAAAACGAACCATCATTTTGAGTAGTTATCTAAGACCTTGAATGTAGAATTAATTTAATGAATGCACGACCACTGCACTGCTAGAATTATTCTCACAAATGAATAAAAGCCGATAGTCAGCATAATGTTCCCGGCGCGTGTAAGTCGAAAGATAAGGTGACTGCATACTGTACGGAATTGAGTTCGTGTTATAAAATACAAGTTGAGCGCAAGTACAAGGTTATATTTTTAGTATTTACAAACGAATAATTAATACGATATGTGTTTCTTACACGTAAACTATTATTGTTTTATAAAATAGTTTAGTTCTTTTATGTATGAAAGACAAATCAACCTCAAATTACAAATTATTTTCCTCTTTTTGAGTGTTATAATAGAGAAGTGGGGGATAATAAAAATATTTTGAATCAATAGAAGTAGGTAATGACTTTCAAATTATACATCAACTCATAGTAACCTTGCCACTTGTTATAAGTGCATTAAAAATGTTGCATTACCTGCTAAAATATCAACTACAAATTTGTATAAAATAGTAACAAGAAAGCTCGTAAACATTTTGACATATTAACCAGCTTGGTTGTGATATAAAAATATGCATATAAAATATTGGTTAACTAACACAGTGAAAACTGTCCTTTAGTAACGTACGGTAACACACAGAAATTATTTTGCTTACCAATTACTTCCAGGCTCACTCGCACATTCAAACATTACCTGCTAACGCAGCGAGAATGGGTATTATCATTTTGTCACCGTACACTGTAAGCCAAAGAATTTGAACAAATTACATGGTAACTATTATTGTATGACTAACTGAAAAAGAAGTTACTGGGCAGTTGATTTTGATACAAATAAATAAAAAATATAATAATTCAAACATCCTCTAAACATTTAGTACTCTCAGTTGTACAAGGAAACAGAAATCTTACAAAACACAGTGAAATGTACTATAAGCTACCTCTTCTAATTAATATTTAGGTGAAAGACATTTGCCAAATGAGGTACCTATATGGTTGATGTACTTATCAACTACAATTTTTAATTACCAAAAAAAAAAAAAAAAGCTTTCTACAATAAAACAAATAACCTTTTAAACCGTTTTCTTTGCTTTGAAGTGTACATGACGTATTCTTCATTGCGGATGGCTTCTATGTACACTATCCTAAATAGTAAATATCTGATTGTCACAATATGTTACCATCAGGCGAACCGTAAGCTTGTTTGCCACTATAAAAAAAATATATGGTTTAGTAACTTTCAGACAAATACACATACACACATTATTAAATTATCATTTCAAGGAACTATAATTGTTATAAAATTTTTAGAATTCGATTCATTTTGTGTGGGATAAGTAAATAAAATAAATAAATAGATGCATAACCGACATGGCGTTTATATTTAAAATTTAAACTTCATTGGGTAGAGAATGTCTAGATGGCGGTGATTTTAATTTATTTTATGAATAACTCTAACAATTCAAGAATACGTTGTAACTTTCATTATAGTTACGTGTATTTGTTGATTTGTGTTAATTAGATGAACCATCATGTAAATAAATAAAATATTTTAAAGCAGGCAAAACCACGCGCGGTGCGTAGTGTTCCCACATTATTTACCGCGGCAGTACCTAAATATTAAATCGCTGACGAGCGATTACCTAAAGCTAGAACTTTCGGTAAGTAATTCGAGATAATTGTTTGTTTCAATATTGCTGGTTGGCAATATTTGAATGTGTGCAAGTGACTTACAGTGTTACAGTTTTAATGTGTGATTGAAAATGTTTGTATATATAATGAGCGTCAATTATATAGATCACCATTATTTTCTGTGATCAATATCTGATCATCCACGCTTCGTGATATTTATTCTCCGAGGAACACAGCAAGCTGAGATAATGTTCGTGAGTTTATTTTTTATTATCTTTTATTTCAACTATTTGGTTTGGGCGGCTGCGTCAATGTTTATTTGTTTTGACAGGCATTTACTCCAGATAAATGTCGCGGTCTTCGCACATCGGACTAATCTTCTAGTAAGTACATGTTGTTATAAGAATGTTTTTTGTTTGCAGGTCTGCTTCAACTTCTGAATCCCGGAAGAGAGTTCTCGCTGAGGACCTTTACGTGTCCGAGTCGGAGTATAGCTCGGGTGTAGAAGATCCATGGTAAATATTTTGTCAAATTCTTAAAACTAAACACTGGTTAATTGAGGTATTATCAAATAATTACCTTAGTTTAGTTACTAACATATTGTTGTTTTTGTTACAGCCCGCCGATAAAGCAACGCAAAGCCAGTAAAAAGGCCAACGAGGAGAAGTCGAAGCCAATTAGAAAGTCGAAGTACGTATGTTTCCTCCTCACAATATTTTAAACATGTTACTTAGAAGATTTGTTAAGTAATCAATCTTATAGTGTATAGCTGAAATGCATTTTGAGAGTTGGATCTCACTGCACCGATTATTTGTACTATTGTAATCTGTAAGGTGTAGATAAACGCTATACTTCTTGCCTGTCTTTTTATCATAGTGTGTGATGGTATAACTAGTCTATCATTGTGCGGTTTCTCCTTGTTTATTCAAGATTTTTTATGCTAGAGGCGGGCAAACGAGCAAGCGGATCACCTGATGGATGGTAATCACCGCCGCACATAAAAATCTGCGAGATCGGAGAGGTCGCTGATGCGTTGCCGGCCTTTCAGAAAGATTTTAATTAAAATCTTAATGTCTATCATTAATTTACAGGAGCAGCAAGTCGAAGGCGAACAAAAACGCCAACGTCTTCGAAGAGTTGTTCGGAGACGCAGCCGAACCTACACCGCCGCCGCCACAATCAAAGTTGTGGTCGTCATTATCTCGGCGTGTAGCGGGCGGCATCAGTCGACGGTCGATACTGCAGACGGGCGGTGAATTTTTTGTAGACCTCCGAGTATTCGACACGTCGACTATTATAGATCTGGACTCGCGGGACCGCTCCGACAAGTGGAGCGGTTGTTTGCGGATTCGCCTCACCCCGGAGGATCCGCTGTGGTCCACAATAAAAACTATATTTAAAGACAGCAGTCGGCTGTTCCAGGGTGAGGCGACATTTTACCCCGATAATAAGAAATAGTTTTATTAAACTATTTCTTATTATCGATTGATATTTTTAAGTTAACATTTTTTTTTTTTCTTGTTTAGCAAGTAGGTCACATAATCAGGTAGGTAGTTAATGTAACTTAGTAACAAGCACAATGGCTACATTGAGAACAATTTTTTGTTCAGTATGTCAAGCATCTATAATTAAAAAAGAATTTCCGGGACACTTGCGAAGCCTTGCCCACAAAAATAATACATTAATTAATTATGATGATGGAATTGAGACTGTTAATTCAGCTTTTAGAGGTCGTATAGTATCATATCGAATAACCCCCGACTGTGAATTCACTTCCAGCGGTGAGAAGTTGGCGATTACTTCACCTACTCACTTCATGCATTGTATTTCGTCTAAGTTACGGAAAGTGCTTGATTTGGCTATCGCGTCTCATATTAATATAAAGGTGAACTTTGAATTATTTGTTAAAGTTATTTTACCTAAAGACGATACGATGGAAATAAAATCATTTGCTACGGAAAATATTCCCATATTTTCGAACTATTCTTTTGACAACTTATTAGATAATATTTCAGGATTATTATGTAAAAAGATAGATGGATTTCAAGAAAAGGGGAGCGGGTGGTCTCTTTTGGATATACTTTATCTCGAATCTAATATAAACAAATATTCACCGCTCAGAGGTTCTAGCTATTTAGAATTGCCAAAAAAAATTAAATCAAAAAAGGCTTGCTTGAATATCAGAAACGAAGATGAATATTGTTTTGCTTGGACAGTTTTGAGTGCTTTATACCCAAAGGTGAAAAACGCCAGTCGAGTACAATCATATCCACACTTTAGCGATGTTTTGAATCTTGATAACATGCATTTTCCAGTTTCATTTAAAGACATTAAAATATTTGAGAAAAATAATCATGACATTAGCGTAAATGTTTATGGCTTAGACTACAAACAAAACATTGTTGGGCCATTGTATAAGACATTATTAAAAAAGAAAAATCACATCAATATGCTTCTGTTAGAAAATGGTATGAAATCACATTATTGTCTAATAAAAGATTTAACGAGATTAGTTCGAAGTCAGATTACAAAGCACCATGGAAAGTTGCACTTTTGTGATGAATGTTTATTGTTTTTTAAATCAAAACAAGATCAAGATAAACATATTTGTGGGGGTGTTGTTACGTTATTACCAGAAATTGGCAGTAAAATGCAATTTAAAAATTATCAATGTATGCAAAATGTTCCGTTCGTTATTTACGCGGATTTTGAGTCAATTTTGCAGCCATGTAATGAGAGCAAAGGCGCGCACACATTAAAAACACAAAAACATCTACCGGCGGCGTTTGCTTATTACATTGTTTGTAATTATGATAATTCACTTAACCGATTAGTGACCTATCGAGGGACTGATTCTGCGTCACAGTTCGTAAATCAATTGGAAAAAGATGTAAAGCGTATTTATAGTGTTATTAAATCAGCATCTGAAAATCCGGTTCCAATAATTTATAGCGATAAAGAACGATCTAGTTTTGAAAAGGCAGAGTACTGTTATTTATGCGCTAATTTGCTGATAGGAGATAAAGTGCGGGACCACTGTCACTTCACAGGAAAATATCGTGGTGCCTGTCACTCTTACTGCAATATTCAGTTTAAAATACCTTCGTTTATACCAGTATTCTTCCATAATTTATCGGGTTACGACTGCCATTTATTCATCCGTGAACTAAGTAGTTTTCCGGGTGAAATTAAAGTTATTCCCAAAAACAAAGAGAATTACATATCCTTCACCAAGTTTATTCAATTTTCAACTAATAATTTTATTGCAGTGCGGTTTGTTGATTCCTTCAAATTTTTAGGGACAAGTATCGAACAATTAGCTAAAAATCTACAACAAACTGACTTTACACATTTACGTGCTTATTGTAACAATGAAAATGAATTATTGTTGTTAAGTAGAAAGGGAGTGTACCCATACGATTACATATCAAACTGGAAGGTATATGAAGAGGAGAACTTACCGTCCATAGACAAGTTTTATAATAATCTCTCTAATGAAGCTATTAGTCAGTCTGATTACGAACATGCAAAAAAGGTGTGGAAATGTTTTGATATAAAGAACTTAGGACAGTATACTGATCTATATGTAAAGAGCGATGTATTGATATTAAGTGATATATTTGAAAAGTTTCGTAAAACATGTAAAGTTAACTACAACTTAGATCCTGCTTTTTATCTCACTGCGCCAAGTCTCAGCTTCGATGCTATGTTACTAAAGACAAAAGTAAAATTGGACTTGCTTTCAGATTTAGAAATGATTAGAATGATACAAAAGGGAATTCGTGGGGGTATTTGTCTGTGTTCTAAAAGATATGCTAAATCAAATAACCAATATCAGCCTGACTACGACCCCTCGCTACCAAACAATTTTTTAATTTATATGGATTGTAATAATCTGTATGGTTTTGCAATGTGTAGTTTTCTGCCATACGCAGATTTTAAATTTCTGAGTAGTAGGGAATGTGAACAACTTGATATCACTAACATTCCCAATGACAGTGATTATGGTTATATTTTTGAAGTTGACTTATATTACCCAGAGAATTTGCATGACCTACATAACGATCTTCCATTTTGCGCACAAAATTATACACCTCCAGGTGCAAAAAATATAAAATTAATTCCTAATCTATTTCATAAATATAACTATGTCATCCATTATGCTCATTTAAAAACCTGTCTACGACATGGATTACACCTCAAAAAAATCCATAAAGGAATATCATTCAAACAAAGCCCTTATTTAAAAGAATACATCGATTTAAATACACATTTGCGTCAAAGCACCGACTCCGCGTTTGAACAAGATTTTTTTAAATTATTGAACAATAGCATATTCGGAAAAACTCTCGAAGATACTGAGCGTAGAGTAGACGTAAAGTTAGTCACAAAGTGGAGAGATGAGCGAAATAAAACCAATAAATTTCATTCGGCAGAACAGCTCATATCTCGTCCTAACTTTCATAGTGCATCAATATTTGATGAAAATTTGGTGGCTGTTCAACTAAAACGAGAAAAAGTAGTTTTAAACAAACCTATATACATAGGATTTACAGTCTTAGAACTTTCCAAAAATCATATGTACGATTTTCATTATTCGGTCATGAAAAGGCACTACCAACACAATCTGTCTTTGTGCTATACTGATACCGATAGTCTTTTGTATTCAATACAGACGAATAATTTTTACTCAGACTTAAAACAACACTTTTTATCTTACTTTGATACAAGCAACTACAAAAAAGATAATCGTTTTGATATCATTCCTAAAAACAAAAAAGTTCCCGGTTTGTTTAAAGACGAGTTAGGAGGCAACATTTTGTTAGAATTTGTCGGATTACGCTCTAAACTTTACAGCATTAAAACGAGCAATAGTGAGATAAAAAAAGCAAAAGGAGTTAAAAAAAATGTTACCAAAAAACTACGGTTTTCTGATTATGTTAATGTATTGTCAACGGGTGATGAGATAAGAGGTAGAAACGTTCTTTTTAGATCGATAAAACATGAAATTTTTACAACAGAACAAAACAAAGTTGCTTTATCAAGAAAAGACGATAAACGATTCATTACAAAAGATAATATTTGCACTGTATCCTGGGGACATTATAATATTACTGTTTAACTTTAAGTCTTAATGTAAATAGACTAATGCTATGTACACAGGACGTCACGTGGAGTTACTTTTGTTGGATTTTGGACCGTCCTTATATCCAAGACACGAGTGCTAGTTTAGCACTGCGGGGGGTAACTTAACTTGACGCCGTCTGTACATTAAACTGATAGTTTTATAAATAATGTAATGGTTACCTATAAGTGTCATACTTAGTACATTGTGTAAAACCTATTCTTTTAAGAAATAAATTTGCTAAACAGAATACCTCTTTTTTATTTTCTTATCCACATCTCATATTATAATTATTTTATTTATTTTATGGTAACTAGATTGAAGGGGAAACAGTGTTAAAATGTTTAACACAATTTAGTAAGTCACCTCACATGAGAACTTGTTGCGACATGATTAAGTAAAATACTGTAGGTACACGTGACAAATTTACCTATAAAGTAATTAGATGCTCCACGTGTAGTAAATTTGTACAAGAAATATTTACACATTTGCAGTTTGTGCAATCCATCAAACATGCTGAAATGCAAACTTAGCGGTTTTGTATTACGCAGCTTTACATTTAATAACGTCATTTGGTTCGCGGTCCTGCTGCAGATCGTACGTTACCTACATCGATTGTAAGTATAATTATTTCTTGATTTCGATTTTAATAATTAAGAACTTCATTTAAAACAAGGTGTTTTCTAAATTTACTTTCTATTTGTTACAGAAAATGGATAATTCTTCTGACATTATGTTCAGTCAGTACGCCCAGGACCCACTGGAAAACTTCACACAACAATATCAAGAACTCTTGGAACGCCGACCGAAGAAGCAACCAAGAAAACTCAGCCTTGCAAAGAAGAAAACGAACGTTTCTAAGTCGTTCGTCTTATGCAAAGAGAAGCGTGGATTAAAATTAATCCAAATTAAAATTCTGGACTTGCCGAATGACCTCGCATCGATGAACACTTCTGAGGAAGACGATCAAGACGTGGAACTCAACGCCCAGTACGTGGTACAAGATTCTGTTGATGAAATTTTGGACCTTACGCACGTTTTAGTTAGGAAAATATCAAAGAGACTATGTGGTGACATTGTATAGTATAGTATAATGAATTAATTGTTAAATATTCTAATTAATGTTTATTTTAAATATTATCAAAATAAAATGTAAAACTAGGTACTTGTATATAAAGTATTAATAAGTAATTGATAATAAATGATTTCGATTGAAAACCGTCTTTAATTGTTTATCTAAAAAAGTAAATAAAACTACAGTAATATAAAATATGTTTTTATTAAATTTATTATAGATTTATGCTATTTTCAGAACACCATTTTTTAATACATAGTACATTTTTTAAAGCACAATATTGCTTATCTCTGTGAGTAAAACAATTAAATGAATTTATATCTTTACAGTACATTTCGCATATATTTTTTAGATTACATATACCCTTATCACTTATATCTAGAATATTTTCATGGTCACATAGATCTTTTACCCATTTTATTTTCTCTTTACCCTTCACAATAATTTTTAAATCTTTCAAATACGGTTTTATTATTCTTTGAAATTCTCTATAGTCAATGTGTCCTTCACTCCATCGGAATCCTCTGTTTCTTTCTACCCACCAAACATGCTTCTTTTCTTCGAGAGTTAAAGTCGAGAATGGATATGGAGGTTTTATCAAAAATTGTTGGGTATGCTCTTGAGTGCTTATAGCCAATTCCTTTACTAAAAAATCATTATTCCGATCTTTGAAGCCTTGCAAGTCCACAATGACCGTATAATCATTCATGATAATTTCTTTACAATATTACTTAACGGTTTGTATTCAAATATGCAATCGTTCAGTATTAAACAGTAGGCAGAAGTCTGATCGGGTATCTCAGCATCGGTTTCTATTTCCAAGCATACGTCGATACACCCCTTCAAGGCTTCGTGTTGGCGAGAACAGTCAACAACGAATAAGGGAGCAATGTCTTTAAACTCTTTCAAACCCAACAACGGCTCAGGTCGACGTCCGTAATAAGACTGTTGAAATCTTGCATATTGATCGTATATTAATGAATATTTATTTTCAGCGAAACTAATGTTTAAGTTTTCGTATGGATAGTAGGTTGAATTAAGGTAAACTTTTACGTCACGTACAGCGCAATGATCGAATTCCGCCATTGACATGGTGGCATTTTGTTTACGATTCGTTTGTAAGGCAATCACAACCATTCGAGGTTTTTCAATCTGTGATGAAGTTTTAATAGACCAAGTATGTTTCCGGGTTTTAGGCATCAATGGATATTCGTACAGATCCCAATTACGAAATGCGACTGTTATCGCTCGATCTCTTTCTAAATGTTTTAACAAATTAATTCTTTCGCGGTCTGATACTTTGACATGCGGGACTCGCCAGACAATTTTATTTATTATTATGTCTTGAACAACTTCGCCAGCATTTAACTTTAAAGCATTAAGATTTGTGTTACTTCTTAAAAGAACTAATTCATGTTTACAATTCATAATGATTTTTTGGTAATCTTCTGCGAAACCTAACACTTTATTAAGTGGAATAGAGGCTGAAAATACACCATTGATTGTATTGGATATACCAGAAGGGGACCAACCCCAAACACTTGCACATTTAGACTCATTATCATTTAACGATAGATATGATTTTATTGTGGTTGTGATACCTGCATTTTTGATTCTATCTATTTCAATACCGTTTATTTCATAACGGATGTCTTGAAATAAAAATAAGGCAGGATTGTTAACAAAATGTACATTTGATACTCTTTCCTTTTCTTTTGTTGTACTGTTGTGTTTGTATACATCAGCTCTGCCCTCAATATACAAACTGCTGAGCGCAGGTAACACGTACAAATCTTGCTGATTAATCGGTATCCGTATTTCATCATTCTTGTTGAAACTTGTCACATATGGTTTGTATGAATGAAATTCAAAACTTTCAATGCTGTTGTCATGTGACGGAGATTGAGCGATATTTAAAACGTTCATTTTGTCAATCCAAGTATCTTTAAAAATGCTTTATTTTTTTTGGTCAGCTTCTTCTTAGGGTAATGTAGTGCTCTTTTGTGCGATGTTCTCCTTGAACTGATTTGATTTCGAGAGGTAGCAGAGGTTTTATTGAAATTTAACATTTTTTCCTGAAGTGTAAATACAGCTGGATCTCTTCACCACGTAAATTAATTTGTTTATTTTTTTCGTCTAACAATCTTATATTGATAGAACTTATTGAACTTTGATTGACAGGAAAGTAGATTAAGTTTTTAGGTATTTCTATTATTCGATAACCAGGTGGTACATTCGGCACAAATTCATAAATTATATGACTTGCTTCTCCGTTCACAAATGACCCGCTCACAATATCACATTCGATGCGTATTATGGTTGTTGGTAAAATGTTGACAGGATATTGAGATTCAGTTTTTATATTCGATTTTACAGCTTCAAGACCAAACCCCAAAATCTTACCAATCGAATCTGTTTTATCGAAATAAACATCTTCTGAACAATATATACATGTTTTTAAAGTATTGTTGTTAGCAGTTAATTTCAATGTAGCATTTTTTATGTTGCTCTGAAGATAATCACAAATATCTTGTAATTCATACGATCCTTCGGGTAGTTTTATCACTTCATCATTTCCATAATAAAATTTATTGTTTCTTTCATCTATATTGGGAATAGAGTTGAATGTAGAAAAATACAGAAGACCGCACTCATACTCCCCACTTAATTCTAATGTAGGAGAGTAGTTTGTTGTTGAATAAGCGTCTCTACCAGTTATCGACACAGTGAAAGACATGTTTATACTGAACACGATTCTTTATTTTATCCATTATTTAAATGCTTTTTCCAATAGTTTTTTAAAAAAGTTAAACAGAGATGACCACAATTTATAGCGTCAAACTTTTGATACCGTACAATATTATAACTAATTGACATGTTTCTTAAATAATTTCTTAATTCTAATGGGGGTTTTAAGTCGCCAAAACTATCAAAGTATTCACAGTAGTTGTTTTGTTTGATGTAGGCTACCCAGTGTGTTCCTGGACTATCAGAGCTATCCAAATTAAGTACAGCACATTCTATTTTTCTTGGCTTCAATGGAAGTGTATCTCTCATAAATACTCCCCGAAAATATGGAATGTCAGTAGCATGTTCTAATATATCTAAATCTGTTAGTGCACGTCTAGGCAGCCGTTTAACTAGTTTTTTGAAGGGTTCAAATATAAACCGGCACCCTTTTTATGAGGTTTAATGTACAATCCTTTGCCAAGAGCCACTGCTTCCATTGTTCTGTTATGACGTTCAGACTCTAGAAGACTTTTCTGAGCTGCTTTGGAGTCATTCACTGCTTTTGCTATACCGGCTGCTCCACCTGCCAAAGAACCCAAAGCCGACAAGCCTGCAAAGATTGGGATTAAAGGTAATAGTCCTCCACATTTTGGCAGAGGAATACAGCGCGGCAACTTGGTTCCTTTTTTATTTTTGAAGATTTTTTTTGCTGCAGCACATGCGTATTTAATAGCTGTGTGACTGCCTTTGGTTTTTAACTTTTTTAGTTGAGATTTAATTTTGTTAACAGCTGCCATAAATGAACGAGCACCCGTGCCAGCCTTGAGTTTAGCTTTCATAGCATTTTTGACTATCCATGATGCAACTTTTTCACCCTTTTTAGCATCTTTAGCTTTCAATCTTTTCCGAGCCATTTCCATAAGTTCTTTATCAGCCTTTCGTCGAACGTTTAAATCGTTGTCGTTGTAAGCAATATCGTGATACATACAAGCTTTGTCTAAATTATTTATACCTCTGTCTCCCCTTTTCAAACGTTTCTGTAGCTTTGTTCCAGGACCACAAAATTGATATCCAGGTAAATGTAGCTCGAACGGTAAATGGTTAATCACGCTGTCTATAATACCACTTCCCCCCTTCATTGATATCGTTAGAATGAATAGATTTGGATTAAAGTTATATTTATATGTTTTACAAAACAATCTCATTCCTGTCTATCCAACTGTTTTCTTCGTTGCTGAGGCCCAGCCATTTCACAAAATATTTATTACCTTTTCTTTTGATAATCTTCTCGATAAGGTAAATATCAGGATACTTAGTTTTTTGTAATTCGTACTCATAAAAAGTCCCTAATATAACCTGCTTATGCTTATCTTCCAAATGATAAGTTGGTGGGTTTGTATCATTTACCTTTACTACTGTAAATACTTCAGTTGACCAGTTGGGAGTATAACCTTTGTAAAAGTCTGCTTTAAATTTGCTAATACGTAAATGATCACCAACTTGAAACTTGGGTTTCAAGTGTTTTCGATTTCTGTACGCCTTACTAATATTACACAATACAACCTTTTCATTTGCCTTATTTACATCTTTGGGCTTAAATTTTGTTATGCGATGAATAGTGCTGTTATAGTTCTCTATCACAGTATTTAATAATTTACCCACCCATCGATAACAGCCGTATAAACTGAAAAGTTTGAAGATGTGTGATTTTAGAGTGCGTATGACTCGCTCTACGATAGATGCTTTCTTCACGGAGTAAGTAGAATAATGGTTTACATTATATTTTTGTAACAGTTGACCGAAGATATCATTATAAAACTCTTTGCCCAAATCTGTTTGCAAATATTTAGGTTTTCTAGATGAATTTTTAAATATCTGGTGCATAGCGTTGACAACACAGTTTTTTTCTTTCGATTTTAGGGAACTTGTCCATACATACTTTGACAATGTATCTATCACTACCAATATGTATTTGTAGCCTTTATTAAAGTTTGAATATTTTTGTAAATCTATGAGGTCGGCTTGCCAAAGATCATCGATTCCTTTTATAACTGTGCAACGACGTGGGAAATTTCTTCTGGCTGATTTGTGAAGTTCATCAATTATGTCCTTTTTGCTCATTTTTCTTTATTTTTACATGAATTAGATTATCTATTTCAGACTTTGAATAAAATGATTTATTCAAATGGTCTGTTGTAAAGGTTTCCAAATTCTTCAAATGTAATTTCAGTTCCAGCTTAATTTTCTCAACATCATTTCTTAATTCTTGAACCGTTTTGTCTAAATAAGCTTTGTTAACTGCTTCGTCGTCTTCAGTTGGATATGATAACCCTTTTAATTTAGAAGATTTTAAATCGTAGTGTCCGGTAACAGATTTCACCAATGTTTCATTGTAGTTTCCAATGTATTCTGTCAATCGTAAACGTTTATGGACATGATGACCAAATTTATCTATGTTCATTGCTGTCTTGATGGGTTGACTCTTAAAAGAAGACTACTCAATTTTCCAGGTTTCTTCTTTATATGTTCTACATTTATGATACCAGCTTCATGAAGTTCCGAAATAATTGCAATTATTTCGTTATTTACGCCAGTGTTACCTGCTTCCCAAGATGCAAGTAGTAACTTTAATCGTTCAACTAATTCGTTTGGATCATCCCAGTAAACTAGATCAGTATCTGATTTCACTGTCTTTAAAAGTGAAATTCCTTTACCTTGTGGAATACTTTCAACACTTGTAGTTGGATTTCTAGAGAATTTGAACAAAGGCTTAATTACATTCGTATATTTAAATCCTTTGTTGCTGTTAATGGGTTTTGATGATTCGCAATTACGACGATGAGCATTGGTTTCTATTAGAAGTAATTTGTAATATTGTAAATCATCATCTGTTACTACATCTAAATTTGGTTTCTTTTTGAACAAAAGTTCTTTTAAGCCATCAGTTTTTTTGACAGTAAGTGTTCCTATTTTAAGAATACCACCGTCGTCATAGACACGAGTTTTCCCGAGTAATAATTTACCTCGTTCATTTCTGACTCCAAATGGAACATCTTTCATTACTTCAGACGATGTTGACCAAGACAGTGATTGATTTTTAAGACTTGGCGAGGACTGTAGAGATTTGAATGATCCTTCGCTAATGTTATGGTCTTCGGACGGTGACACAACAAGGGTTTTGTTGTAATTGTATTGCTCTTGTTCATCATCTTCATCTTCCTCACTAGCAGATTCATTATAATCTTCATCAGAGACAAACAATGACTGATTTTCGTCTTCAAATGACTGATTATTGTCATTTTTAATTTTTTTCATCACTGGTTCACAGTGTTCTTCTACCTTAAGAGGAGGGTCATATTTTTTATTTGTCAACAGTGTTAGAGGATCAACAATTGGTTTTAATATTGTTTCTAATGTTTTATTGTTTGTATTTTCAATATCTTTTATCATGGCAACTTTTCTTTTAACAGCTGCTGCTGATTTCACTATTTGTTCTTTAAGGTTTTTCTCCATTTCGAAGTATTCCGCTCGGTTTCAAACCATGAATGAGACTGGTTAATAGATAACACAACCGTCTTTTATGTATGTTCCTCTATCACTATGAAGGTATCAAAAGCCAATCGGTAACATCCGTTATTTTTGCCACAATCCTTATTAATAACAAGATAGCTGAATGGTTTATTCCAAACGGTTGAGCACATCTCACGGAATTGGGACCATGACATGTCTGATCCAACATGTTCTTCATAAACATGCTTCAAATTAATGTCATCTTGTTTAAATAGAATGACGAGATTAGAATTGTCCCGTACAAGTTGTTTTGGTATTTTCGTGTAAGTTTGATTGATGTAAAAACAATCTATATTTTTATGACGTCCCATGGCGAAATAATCTCTAATGTTGTTTTGATTCTCACAAGCAACGTCGTCGAAAATAATAATTGAATCAGGCAAAGCATCATGGGGGCTTAAAATTTCTCCATTATGATTGTATTTATTAAATGATGTTCCAGGTACCATATTCAAAACCTTTTCAAGATATAAATATTTAGGTTGATATAAAGACTTTGAATACACATAAAGGTTACGGAATCTTGGTCCATTTTTATGCAATAATAAACTTATTACTAAATTGGTTTTTCCACTATTAGATGGACCGCACACAATACAACGTATTGTACTTGGTAATAAATTTCCATGCCGTCGAGGGACATTAGATGATGCAGGACAGATGCAATCTAATTTAAGTGATTCTTTTTGTTTAACAAACTTCATGATTTCGGTTTCAGCGCGAGTGCAGTGTTGCATTAGTAACAATTGAATGAGCTAAACTTACAATATCATCGTTTTAAATGTACTTTCAGGAAGTACAATGCTAATAAATGTTCTGTTATCAATGGTTACTTTGATGCTGAGTTATTGGATTTTCTAATAATCAACTGAAGTTGCATAAGATACATCGGAGACTCTAAAGGAGGCTCTAACTGCAGTTCCAAGCTGTGCGAACGGTTAGGGATCAGAGACTCCAATCTTTACGATCTTTTAATAGATTGGGATCTTTAACTCGACTCTGTTCGAGTTAAAGTTCCCAATCTATTTACTACTAACGGTTTTTTCCGACCAATATTTTTTATGTAGATAGGTGGCAGACTAGCAGGCAGATCACATGATCGTAAGCTTTTGCATAGGCCGCCCTTGGACACCCACTAAACCAGTAGAGTTACAAGTGCGCTGGCCACCTTTTTAACTCCCCTTTTCCCTGCCGCAACACAGCACAATGCTGCTTGCCGCCGGTTTTGTTTTTTCACCCCCCCCCCCCCACTTGGGGGATTATTTTTTAATCGTATTTTGATATAATTGATGCTTAATTTTATTACAGTAGGAGAGGCCACGCGGCATGAATATATCGTGGAGAGCCACGTTCGGCATGAAATTATACCTTGGGATAGCCACGTTTCGGCATAAATAGGCGTCTCGACCGGAGTGATACCACGGCATCACAGAAAACCGGCGTGGAATCAGCACTGTGCTGTGTTTCGCTGGCAAGGATACCGCCAGGCCTCCGGCCCGGAGGCCCACTTCGGTAAAGGGACCTTTAAAGGTTGGCAGCGCACTTATGACTCCACGTGGTGTAACGCGGTGTGCATTGTCGGCGGCAATCCTTACCATCAAAGGGATCCGTCTGCTCGTCTGCCACCCATCACAAAAGGAAATAATAATCATCGTCCAGCCCTTTAAGTCCCACTGCGGGGGCACGGGCCTCCCTCAATCACATGAGGGTAATTGCCATACTCACCATGGACTGGCAGACGGGTCGCGAGGTTTGATATCATGCAGAGTTTTTCCTTCTCTGGGTGCTGATTATCATGCCAGCAGCTTTACCTTAGTCCGCCTTTTTTTACGACACTCGTTTATAGTGAGGGTGGTCTATTCTACTCTGCCGGGACCACACGGAAATAATGATAATAATAAAAAACTGGTGGCGGCGCCCACTGGTCAATAAAAAGGCATCGTGGTAAACACCGTCATATCATATGATTCTTAGTTACAACCTACCTATTCTAGGATAAAGATAGGTCCAAATCGGCCGTACTTTAATTAAATTATAACCACTTCTTTGAAGTACGAACATTAGGTATACAAGTATATTTGATTTCAAAAATGAATACAAACCTTAGTATACAATTCAATATATCTAGATTATGAGATTATTATGTTAATTTATATAATAGGATTAAACATCCAAAACCGAAATCGCAACGAAATAAACCCTTTTTCATTCTTATTAATTTTCACCAAATAAACCTTTCACATCACAAGCCTATACAAATACTTAAAGCTGCTATTAATGAAACACCGAAATTAATTTATGTTTTAATTAACAACAGTTTTGCTGTTATTTCAAACCATCTTCAGAGATCTGGAATTGTACAGACTTTCAATCAAATCGAGCTGGTAAAATTACCTGCTTTGTGTAAACACTTCACTTATTATCATCTTATACACCCAAACACTTAGCCACACACACAACACACACCACACACACACACACACACACACACACACACACACACACACACACACACACATCACACACCACACACACACACACACACACCTCACACACACACACACACACACACACACACACATAACCACAACACAACAAACAGTCCCGCACGCACCGCATGCACGCACGCACGCCACGCCGCACCCACGCACGCACGCCGCACGCCCGCACGCACACACACACACCCCTTAGTTATACAAATATCAACATATATTCAGATTAGGAAGATTATTATGTTAATTTTATATAATAGGATTAAACATCCAAAAGCGAAATCGCAAACGAAATAAACCTTTTCATTCTTATTAATTTTGTCACCAAATCAACCTTCACATCGCAAGTCCCTATACAAATTCTTAAAGCTGCTAATTACTGAAACACACGAAATTAATTATGTTTTTAATAACAACAGTATTTTGCTGTTATTTCGAACCATCTTCAGAGATTCTGGAATTGTTTACAGACGTTCCCATCAAAGATCGGAGCTGGTAAAATACCTCTTTGTTACACGTCAGCTTATTATCAATCTTATACACCCAAACACTTAGCCACACACACACACACACACACCGCACACATATCAGCACGAAACACACACACACCACACACACACACACACACACACACACACACACACCACACAACACACACACACACACCACCCACAAACACACACAAACACACACACCCACACAAACACACACACACACCACACACACACACACACATCACACACACACACACACACACACACACACCACACCCAAACAGGCCGCACGCACGCAATGCACGCACGCACGTCACGCACGCACCCACGCACGCACGCACGCACGCACGCATCGCACACACACACACCACACACACATACCAACTCCTGGCACACAAACATACATACACACTTGAGCAAAGAGTAATATTATACTTCATTTTCCAAATTGTGTTTATCCTTTTTTTTCTCATAGTTTATTTTCTTTGTTATCATAAAATCTCGTAGATTCGCACATTTAATCTAATTATTCTTAGCTAACCGTAAGGGAAGAAGCGAGCCTTCCCAAACAATTGTCTAT
>JADPWL010002937.1:0-13440 GCA_019059595.1 Marasmia exigua | reverse complement strand
CCTCTGTCAAAAAGTAGCAAAAATGTATGGGAATGACACATTGACACCTGTCAGTTTAGTTCAGTAAAATCAGAGTGGATTCGGCGGGTAGGGCTAAAACAAGCCGTGTGGGCGGTGATGCATTTCAGATTTTAAAATTTTAGAAATTAGTGTCTAGTGGTTTTTAGTGTACAAATTTGGTGTTTACTTATTTGAGCAGTAAAGTGCCGCATGCAAAGTGATCCTAATAATAAGAATCGTTGGATTGTATCGTTTTTACCACTGCTATCTATTGTGTGTCGAGTACGTTGTCTCGTGACAGCTTGCTTGGACCTAATAGAGTATTTAAACCCGCGATTGCTTCTAAAAGCAATAAAGAGTGATATCCGCTGAATCCATAGGTCGATAAAACGTAAAACACCGGCGTTTTATTGAGTGACTTCGACTGTTGACTACGTACTTATTCTCAATAAGTTACAATAAGTTAGTCAACCTACTACTTAGAAGTGATCACATTTAATGAATTCGGCTAGACCGGAGTGATTCCACAGCCTCACAGATAAAAATAAAATAAATTCTAAATTCAAAAGTACTTTATTTGCATAGGCTTATATACAGATTAAAAATCGTCATACATGATAAAATATAAATTATAACTATGTATATTATACATGTAATTAAACATATATGTCGATACAAAAAATATACTAAGAAATGAATAAATATAATGTGATTCTACCACCGGAATCGGAAAGTTGATTCTGACGAGAAGATCCGGCAAGAAACTTGGCAGTTACTCTTTTAAATCGCCAAAATTTTTATAAGTACAGTATCATGGGTGTAGGCGAACAGTTTATCATTTCCACAAATTCTTGTCATTTAAGTAATCATTAACTGTTTCATAGGCTTTTGCCATGAAATAATTTATTAACATGTATTTTAAATTTAGGAAAACCGGCGTGAAGCAGCTCTGTGCTGTGTTTCGCTGCGTGATTAAGGGGACCGGAGGCCCAATCCTAGGGAAAGCGGGGTTTAAAGGTATCTATGGGCGGCGGCAATCGCTTACCATCAGGCGATCCGTCTGCTCGTCTGCCACCTATCACATGAAAGATAACTACCAATAACCCTTCCTTTTTGGCCGCAGTCGTTTAAAAGTGACTGGCGCCATTTTAGAGCCTTTTAAAACCTTGGTACTAGAAGTGCTCAAATTTACAGGAGTTACATTCCCGCAAAAGGCCAATCATAGCGTAAACCCACAGTATTTTCTCACAGGGAAACCCACACGCCGCCGCTAGCTCATAAATCAGGGGAGCTCGTAAAACGGACCACACAGCGCGATGCTAAAATAGTATGCGCGCGCGCACGGTGTGCTGTATGGCTCTTATTGAAAAATGAAAATCGTTTCTATAATATTTAGGTCCGATAGAAGACTTTTCTACTATTATTTTTTTATAATGCCGTGTGGTCCCGGCAGAGTAGAATAGGCCACCCTCACTCTTACCGAGGTGTCGTAAAAGGCGACTAAGGTAAAGCTGCTGGCATGATCATCAGCACCCAGAGAAGGAAAACTCTGCTTTTATATCAAAACCCTCGCCAACCCGTCTGCCAAGCGTGGTGAGTATGGCAATTACCCCTCATGTGATTGAGGGAGGCCTGTGCCCCAGCAGTGGGGACTTAAATGGGCTGATGATGATGATGATGATGATTTTTTTTATATTAAATGGGTTTGCACTTGACCTCATCTCACCTGATGGAAAGTGGCAATAAGGTCTAAGATGTAGCGTGCTTACCCAGAAGAAGCCTATTCACTCTCGACTTAAAGACACCCAAATTGTAGCTCTCTAGGAATACAGAAGCCGGCAAGTTGTTCCATTCCTTAGCAGTTCGTACCAAGAAAGAAGAGGGTACGAGGGTACGGGTAAGGGATGCTTTTGACCGTGGGAGAGCCACGCTTCGGCATGAATGCGCCGGCACGACCGGAGTGATACCACGCCCTCACATAAAAACGGCGTGAAGCTGCACTATGCTGTGTTTTACTGCGTGAGTGACGGTACCGGAGGCCTAATCCGGGGGAAGGGAGCTTAAAGGTTGGCAGCGCACTTGTGACTCGCGCAGCGAAACACAATACAGTGCTGCTTCACGCCGGTTTTCTGTGAGGCCGTGGTATCACTCCAGTCAATCCGGCCCATTCATGCCGAAGCGTGGCTCCCCCACGGTCTACGCCTAAGTGTGAGATCCAATGTTTCTTAGAGAAAACGCAATATATTTATAATATTGACTGTATTAGTGGAATTCATCATCATTCCATCCTCCCCTTTCCACTTCCGAACAACACGTGCTGGACAGCGTTGCCATCCGCATACCATCCAGACAATGGCGGCGCGCACCAAGAGGTTTTGGCTCCTCGTTCCTGCCCCGAGCCATCAAGGCATGGAATGCCCTCCCAGCCTCATGTGTTTCCTCCTTCATACAATCCGGGGTCTTTTAGGCGGGGCGTGAAAGCGGCATCTCAGCAGGCCATTAGGGTGAGGATGGCAGACACAATGGGTACTTTGTTAGTTCTTTTGTGTCTGTCCGCCTTATATTTGGATTTCACGGCCGCTTACCATCAGGCGGAGTGAGGTCATCCTGATTGGACTTTCTATAAAAAAAAAAATGTAGGTATTTACTGAAATTCTGGATTTGATTGTTAATGCTTGATTCTGATATCCGTAACACAGGTGCTTGAGCTACCTATCTCAGAGTCAGATCAATGTATGTGATGTTGTGAAATATTTATTTGTTTATATATTGGCCAACATGTTACTCGCTCTCCTCGCTATGTGCCCTGCCCATTGCCACTTGAGGCATGCAATCCTTTGGGCTATGTCTGTGACCTTAGTTTTCCTGCCGACGATTCTGGTGAAGGTCGCGGGAATCCATTAGATGCGGGCGGCACAGGACCGATCTGTTTGGAGAACATTGGGGGAGGCCTATGTCCAGCTGTGGACGTCTCTTGGCTGAAATGATGATGATGATCTAAAGGCAAGGGTTGCTTGTCCAGGAGCCCAATTCTCGTGCTCATGATATTTTGAAAACTTGGCCAATATCACCTGAAAACCATTTAAAAAAATATATTTTAGTGATATAATGTCGTACGAAAATAAATGTCAAGAGCACGTGAATTCAGCTCTAGGATACCTATACATTTTCGATATAGATTATGCCCGAAATAAATGATTGTTTTTTTTTGTTGCAAAATATATATTTTTTTTAATTATTCATCGTCATCGTCAGCCCATTGAAGTCCCCGCTGCTGGGGCACGTGCCTCCCTCAATCACATGAGGGGTAATTGCCATACTCACCACGCTTGGCAGACGGGTTGGCGAGGGTTTTAATATAAATTCAGAGTTTTTCTTCTCTGGGTGCTGATGATCATGCCAGCAGCTTTACCTTAGTCGCCTTTTACGACACCTCGGTAAGAGTGAGGGTGGCCTATTCTACTCTGCCGGGGACCACACGGCTTTTAAATATTGTTGTAAAATATTTTAAAATTGAAGAAACACTGTTCCGCTTCAAACATCCTGAATTTGTTGTAGTTACAAAGAAAGATATTTCCACCGGGAGGCTGATAAGATCTCCCCGAGTGGCAGAACTCTTACATATTTATAAACTTCGAGATCTGTATCACCCTGTATATTTGAATAAAATACTGTTTTATCAGGAATGCGACTTAACAAATACTCTCAAGTTTATTCAGCAAGCTGTTAACATTTGCGTCATACGGAATGAACATATTTGTTAAGGTGACGGGTAGGGCACACTAGCAACGCCAATCGGTTTTAATTTTTAGCTACTAAACCGGATCTATTTTAAACAATTTCGGGTTACAATCTCTCGGCAAACTCGTATACTATTTATTTAATACTTATAATTAACTGTTTGGTCTCCTTTTGCACTCGAATTTTGGATTACCGCCAAACTTGGCCGTTTTGGCGTGAATCAATTTTTCGCGTACAACATTTGTGCATGGTTATTTGATAAATAGTATAAGTGTTTGCCGAGAGATTGTAACCCGAAAATTGTTTAAAATAGATCCGGTTTAGTAGCTGAAAAATAAAATCGATTGGCGTCGCTAGTGTGCCCTACCCGTCACCTTACAGGCTGCCACGGCATGCACAGATCAAGAAGTTGGTAAGCGACTGATAAACACACATCATCATCATCGTCAGCCCATTTAAGTCCCCACTGCTGGGGCACGGGCCTCCCTCAATCACATGAGGGGTAATTGCCATACTCACCACGCTTGGCAGACGGGTTGGCGAGGGTTTTGGTATAAATGCAGAGTTTTCCTTCTCTGGGTGCTGATGATCATGCCAGCAGCTTTACCTTAGTCGCCTTTTACGACACCTCGGTAAGAGCGAGGGTGGCCTATTCTACTCTGCCGGGGACCACACGGCTAAACACACATGTAATTAGGGTATTTCTCCGAGGTACCCCCGGCTCCCCCCATCCGATTCACATGGGCCCTACACAATGCTCATGTAAAGATTAATTAAATCATTACATATATAATCTTATTTTTTGACATAAACCTTCAATCCCAACAATACTTAACTTTTGAGCCCATTATGAACCACACAGAGGGAACCGGGAGCCTGATACCGGAGAAATAACCATTAGATAACTATCTGATTGTACTTACTAACTAAACCACTCGGTTATTTCAAAGATTATTAAAAAAACGAACAATGGAAAAATAATTTAAATTTATTCATATGTTTTTGATCCACTGTGCTAAATTTGAACGAATTGCTCTGGAAAGTGGGTCAAAAGTTTTGATCTATCTTTCAAAATAGTGTCTGAAATTGTTCTAAGGAAAGTGGGTCAAAATTTACTTCTACAGTTTGATCCACTTTCCGTGATTTTTAGCTGTTCCTACACAGGTATTTTAATTCAATATGTAGGTAATAGTAAGTATACTAAAAATGGTTCATCAATCAGGAGCTTGGGAGAATTGGTTCTCGGGCTCGTGATATTTTGAGAACATGGCGGATATCACCCGAAAACCATACGAAAAAACTATGTTTTAGTGATATATGTCGTATAAAAATAAATGTCACGAGAATTGGGCTTCAGGTAGGACTTATAATAATATAGTGGAATTGACATTATATTTTAATTTTCCTCCAAAGCTTGTTATTTGACTTTGAATGTAATTGTAATGGTTTAGAATATTCATAAAAAATACTGATCCACTTTCCGCTGCTGTAATGTACCTAATGAGTAGTGAAGTTTTTTTAATGATAAAAAAAAATATTATGGTGTAGGTAGGTACAGTGGCGGACAGGTCAAGCTATACAAAACTGTCAAATTTCCTCAATCCATTTCGAACTCAATGTGTTCTTCATTCGGTTTAGAACCGAATGAAGAATTTTGAGTTTTGTATAGCTTGATGTGTCCGCCACTGTACGTATTTAAATTATATCGTAGATTGACTAATAAAATACATGAGTTAATAAACTTTTTTTGTCCAATCTTTGTCCTCTCTATTAGTTTCTCAACGTTAAAAAAATAATGATTCACATGAGTTGCGTGACCACAACAAAGATAAGCAATAATTGAATCCTATAAATTCAATTAAAGGAAAAAGATATAGGTAGATAGACGTGTAACCTATTTAGGTAAGTAAGCACCAAGTGTAAAAAATAAATTAATAGTTAGTTAATCTAATAGTCTTCAATCATTGCGTCCTACCCGTCATGACATACGGAGCCGAAACGTGGACACTTACGGTACGGCTGGTCCACAAGTTAAAGGTCGCCCAGCGGGCTATGGAACGAGCAATGCTCAGCGTCTCTCTCCGAGATCGAATCCGAAATGAGGTGATCCGGCACAGAACCAAAGTCATCGACATTGCTCACCGGATTAGCAAGCTTAAGTGGCAGTGGGCTGGCCATATTAGCCGCAGAACCGACAACCGATGGGGCAAAACGAGTTCTAGAGTGGAGACCGCGTCTTGGCAAACGTAATGTAGGGCGCCCTCTGGCTAGGTGGGGGGACGATCTGCGCAGGATGGCTGGCAAGAGCTGGATGCGAGAAGCCATGGATAGATCACGGTGGCGAAAAATTGGAGAGGCCTACGTCCTGCAGTGAACTGCGATAGGCTGACGATGATGATGACTTAGTTAATATGCAAATAAAATAAACTATTTTTGGGTTCCGTAGCCAAATGGCAAAACACGGAACCCTTATAGATTCGTCATGTCTGTCCGTCCGTCCGTAGGTATGTCACAGCTACTTTTCTCCGAAACTTTAAGAACTATACCTACTATTGAAACTTGGTAAGTTGATGTATTTTGTTAACCGCATTACGATATGTACACAAAATTGAAAAAAAATTTAGGGTCTACTTGAAACTGAAACTCAATTTTTTTTCATAAAACCTATACCTACGTGTGGGGTATCTATGGATAGGTCTTTAAAAATGATGTTGAGGTTTTTAACATCATTTTTTTCTAAACACAATACTTTGCGCAAGAGACGCTCCCAAAGTGGTCAATTGTATTCATTTATTATAGAAGTTAGAGGGAGGGGCCTCTAGCTTCTATAACAAATGAATTATAGAATTAAAAAAATATATGATGTACATAATCATGAAAACTAACAACGAAAATTGGTTTGGACTAGATCTAGTAAGTAGTTTTTTTAATATTATAAACCGTAAACCGCAATTTACCTTACATATATCTTACTTGCTGCTACGGAACCCTTCATGGGCGAGTCCGACTCGCACTTGGCCGGTTTTTTTATAAACTACTAGTTGCGTAGGTTGTTATGGAAGTTCAAAGTGTCCTAAGTATCCTCCCGGGAATGAGTGTCATCTGCTATGCAGATGACACCTTAGTCACTTCCCGGGGGTCAACGTACAGGGACGCTGCTCGCGTGGCGTCCCACGGCGGCGACCTAGTCGTATCCCGAATGCGCCTCCTTGGGCTCGAGGTGGCGCTGGAGAAAACCGAGGCCCTTTACTTTCCTAAAGGGCCTCGGGAACCGTTCCCCCACGGTGCGCTTATCACTGTGGGGGGACACCAGGTTGAGGTGAAGGCCGAGATGCGCTATCTCGGCCTCACCTTGGACTCGCGGTGGAAGTTTGGCCCGCATTTTCGCGGGCTACAACCGCGACTCCTAAAGGCAGCAGACACGCTGACGTGGATGCTGCCCAAACCTGGGAGGCCCAGGCTCGAAGTGCCGGCGTCTTTACGCCAGCATCCTGCGTTCCATGGCGCTCTACGGAGCGCCAGTCTGGGCCGACTCCCTGGCAGGACGGGACAACACTCCCCTCCTGCGGGGGCCTCAGCGGGCGATGGCGCAGCGGGTCGCTCGAACCTACCGGACGGTAGGCTTTGACGCGGCCTGCTTGCTCGCTGGGACCCCTCCATGGGAGTTAGAAGCCGTGGTGCTGACCACCGTTTACAAGAAAATGGTGGTCAGTAGGGCAGAGGGGGAACGCCTCTGCCCCGTCGAGAGGGAAGCCGTACGGAGAAGGGCTCAGAAGAGCCTCCTGAGGCGGTGGTCCGAGCATCTCACCACCGCTCCGTACGGCCGTAGGACCCTCGACGCGCTCGCCCCGGTCCTGGACCTGTGGCTTGAGCGTCACCACGGCAACGTCTCCTTCCGAATGGCGCAGGTAATGACCGGGCACGGTTGTTTCGGTCACTACCTGCACCTAATCAAACGGGAGGAGACGCCTTCCTGCCATGCGTGCGGCGCTGTCGAGGACACGGCACACCACACCCTGGCGGGAGTGTGTGTCGTGGTCTCGGCAGCGCGATGCGCTGGTCGCGAAGGTCGGCCAGGACCTCTCGCTCCCTAGCATAGTGAGAGCTGTGCTAGTGAGCGAGGTGGCCTGGAACGCCTTCGCTGACTATTGCGAGCACGTAATGGCAGCGAAGGAGGCGGCGGAGCGCGAGCGCGAAGCAAATCCTCTCGCTCCCGCGCTCCGAAGGGCAAGGAGGGGTAGGAGACGCCGAACAGATGCGCGTCTCGCTCCTCTCCGCAGAGGGAACCCGCTGGCGCATGGTGGGGGGTCACCAGCGCCGGCATTGCACGGGCTCCCTCAGCAGCCCGGTAGGGACGGCTCAGTTTTCCCGGCCGTCCCTACCCCCTCTCCCGGCCAGCAAGCCGGGGGAGGAACCGCCTGGCCCGCCGTGTAGGCGGGCACCGCCCGGGGAGGGTCGTGGCGCCCGTATGGGTAATAGGTTCGTCCTACAGCCCACGACGCCTTCCCATTTAAGGGCGATGAGGGAAAACCGCTGGGGTTTAGTCGGTATGCCTCTGGCCGGCTTCTCGTTAGGAGAAGCCCCCGCCAGAGGAGAGCCCGACATAACCCTCCTGCTCCCCAGCAGGAGGGTATGCATAAGGCGCCGCCACTAGGCGGCGACGTCGGCCATTGCACTTCGGGCCGGCGGCATTCCCCAGCGAAAAGAAAAAAAAAAAAAAAAAAAAAAAAAAAAGTGTCCAAGTATCCGACTATAGGTAATAGAATGCTATTATACCTAGAACTATTATTTCAGTAGAGAAAATTAGAAAAATATGGATAACAACAGTTAAATACATGTTTAGCACATGTTATAGGTACCTACGCCGTGTGGTCCCCGGCAGAGTAGAATAGGCCACCCTCACTCTTACCGAGGTGTCGTAAAAGGCGACTAAGGTAAAGCTGCTGGCATGATCATCAGCACCCAGAGAAGGAAAACTCTGCATTTAAATCAAAACCCTCGCCAACCCGTCTGCCAAGCGTGGTGAGTACGGCAATTAGGGGAGAGGGTGGTAAGATGGGGTACTTAACACGTTAAGTGCGAAGCGAGGCCTAAATCACCCCTAATGCAACTTCCCTGTGGTGCGGCAAGCAAAAAAGTGAATTTCTCTGTCGTGCGAATGGCATAACTTTGGTTTGGTCCAGTGTAGGAAAGAGATAAATATATATTTGAGATCACTAATGGTTCCGGACTCGGTGGTGTACCTACCTTGGTACCGGATGTCTTAGGCCTCGTGCCGCACTGAATTAATATAATTTTAAAGCAGTGCGGAACGAGGCTAAAACGTCCCATATACCCCCTGACCTCGTACCGCACTCAACGCGAGCTTCCCGCGACTAGTGTTGTGCATCACGTCGATTGGAGAGCACGTCCTTTTACAGCGCCGAACATGTCTAAACGATGTCGGAAGAAGTTAATTAAAAAAAACCCAGAAACAGAGCCAAAACAGGTAAGTTTTTAATGATAAAATCTTCAGTAAGTACCTAGTTTTTTCTTATCTTGGTAGCTATGTATGTACCTAAAGTAAGTGTAAGATATGATTACTTAAGTATACTCGAAAAGGGTGAAAAAAGGAGAAGATGTGTTGGTTGTTACCAAAAACTACGCACATTTTACCATCTCGTGAAGCTGATAAAAAATCTAAAAAGATTTTGACTCAGTGCACTCAGTGCAAAAAATCTTATTGTCTACCCTGTTTCAATGAAAAACACTCATAAATAAGTACATATATATTGAGATTTTTATAAAAAAAAGTATATTGATACTGATTTTTTAATGTTAATTCAAGTTCTAATAAGAGTATTTTTAAAGCCCGAGGCAGAATAAATAGGACAGTTTCTTTTCTACTTCTGGTTGCCTTTTTTTTTCTATTCTGTGAACCGCATTAAGATTTTCATATACAAATAGAAAGATAAACCTTATGCATAAACCGTAATCCATTATTTTCCAATAATAAGTCTGTAATAGGTGCCTCTTAATGGTATAGAATGGAACGCTTCGTGCGCGAGTCCGACTCGCACTTGGCCGGTTTTTTTTTCTTTATGGCGCCTTCAAGCACAATTTAGATTATTTAAATATTTGATAGCTTTGTGTTGTTTTGCCAGGTTTTGCCCTTAAAACGATCTAATGAGATATAATTGATCAAAATCGGTCATAGTCGTTGCGTAGTTAAGACAGTTTAAAATCGTCGATATTATTTTTCCCATCACTAATCGCAGCGAAAATTTGCCCTATGTCAGTGGGTTACGAGGTGTATTAGATCCCATATTTTGTTTTCCTAATAATTCCTAAACTAGCCATCCGATCCCGGGGCGACGGTGGATTAGGGTTCATCAATTCACTGTCTATATCAATAAGGACCAAAATTCTCATTTATCTTTGATTTCGCGCCAGAAAATGGATTTTAGTCTGTAAAAGGAGGTGGGGTCTAATAGACCGCGTGTCGCCCTAACGTCTGGTCACGGTACGGGCCGATTAAACCTCGTGCCGCAGGAACGGAAAGTATGCAAAAATTGGTGCCGCAGCTAACGTGTTAAGCTTTGAAGATCAATAATACAAAAAAATGCACAGTGAAATAATCGTATAATTTATTTTATTAACTACTGATTAATATAATTTGAATATTTGGTGTCATTAGCAACTTTTAGTTACACATTTATGAGAAAAAAATAAAATTCAAAAAGGTGTTTTGCCCCGTCTTGCCCCATGGTGCTGGTAAGATGGGGTACCCCCCTGAGGTAAGATGGGGTATGAGAATGGCCACAGAGAAAGATGATTATTTGAGCTGCAGAACTCGCAGACATGGGTGGCTTCGTCATCATCATCATCTATTCTTGCGCAGCTATTATAAGACATCTTCCACATGATGAGCATGATATCCACCCTTCAATGGAAACGGAATATACATCCTCACAATACATACATGGTGTATCCTCCTCTTCTTCACTTTCATCTCCAGACTCTTCGTCGTTTTGCTAATTTTGCTGGTCGGCTATTCTTCTTAGATTTTTTATTTTGAGTTTTTGTAGTAGTTTAGAAGTAACTTTTGTTTTTTTATTCATCGTTTCTCTTTTTTGTTTCTATTTTCTCTAGTTTTTTCTATTCAGCATCTTTTTTCTTCTGGGCGATAACTTCCAATTCTTGTTTGTAGGGAGACGACGTGATAATTGCTGTTTTCCCTCACTTTTTAGTAACACGAGAGGATTTTTTAGTAAGCGGAAGTGGTAAGAGTTGTTTTGGAGAAGTCAAAACAAAGCTACTGTCACTTTTATCGTGTGTCGGTGAAATAGCTGGTTGTGATGTTTCTGGTCCCTGACAAACTGGTTTATCAGCTGGTTTTCTAGCAAGTGCGTGTGCTGGTTGGATTGATTTTGATCTGCTTGTGATGTCTCGGGTTGGTCTTTAGTTTGATAGGTTGCTGATTCCTGATTTACTAGCCTGGAACTCCAGTGAGAACACCCTGGCAAAGAGTCATCAACAACAACAACATCTCTGCTAAAAGTCGCCGCATTGTCAGCTGTTTGTGCAGCTACTGTGCCTAATGTTTGATTATTAGTGACATTGCTTATATCTTGCAATACTTCTTGATTTGTGGAAGTTTGGGCATCATTTAACTGGATCTCGGTTGTCAAGAAGGAGCAAAATCTGTTTCGGAAAATACGTTAGGTTTATAGGGCCATCTATAATCCCAACGTATTTTTCAAACAATCCATTTACTGCTGTACACATAGTGGCTGCTTGAACAAAGGCATTTCCAAATACTTCAGCGACTTGCCGGAGACCAAGGGCAAGGCTAATCCTCTTTCAGACTTAGAAAAAACAGGCCGTGGACCCAATGGTACTTAAACTGGTAATTTCTGTACTGTTTTCGGTCAGTACATTGCGAGTAGTCTTAACTTTTCTCTCTAATGTCGTCTGTGGCACATCAAAATGTTTAGATTATTTTATAATAACCCATTTTTCCATCTAGAACCGCGTGAGTGGCTTCCCGCATGGATTCTTCGGACCACGACCCTCTGTCAGTCGTTCGTTTGTAGTCACGAACCATCCTAAAAAGACAATCTATAATAAGCTCATAATAAAACAAAAAAAAATGTTAAGGCAAACAAAAAAGGATAAAATTGTTCTCATTGGGGGCAAGATGGGTACCCGTTACCCCATCTTGCCTGCAGAGCCATATATAAAAACAAATGAACAAAATTAAATCTGCCTTCAATCGTAAGGAAACACAATGCCCACCTTATTATAGGTTAGTTTATGCGTCAATCACTGCAACACCTAACTAGCTGACGTTATATAACAAATTACAGTCACGTGTCAAATCAGAAGAAAATATGATAAGCAATTCGCAGTGAAACACTTTTTTGATTTTTTTTTTGACCCTGTGCACTTGTCAATTACCTATATGACCGGGCGACTGATAAGTGTCATGGCGGCGCCTCGAACGATGAACGAACGATTGTGACTGGTCAACTTGGACCATGAATTTCGCGGAGTACCCCGTCTTACCCGCTACCCCGTCTTACCTCCTTCTCCCCTACCCCTCATGTGATTGAGGGAGGCCCGTGCCCCAGCAGTGGGGACTTAAATGGGCTGACGATGATGATGATGATAGGTACCTACCAAAACATGTTTTCATCAAAAAGTGATTAACTTACATATTTTATTCAATTTTCAGTTCACAAGCTTCATCTTGAAAAAGTGATGAATTTCAAAGTAAAAGGACTAAGTAGATTCTACCTAACTCCTACTTAAAGGTAGGTATTTTTGTGATAAAGGTTAAACGAGATGGCAATATTACAAAACATAAACTCCGCCCCAGAAATAAATTAGCACTACCAAATTCAAACATAAACCACTCTTCAAGCCAATAAAATTGTAAAATAATTTACCGGATTATCTAAAAAACATAAAACATGATAAGAACTTTTTAAAAGATCTCATAAGTATATTATTAAAAAAATGTTATTATAATCCTTATCCTTACTAATATTATAAAGGCGAAAGTTTGTTTGGATGGATGTATGGATGGATGTTTGTTCCTCTTTCACGCAAAAACTACTAAACGGATTTTAATGAAACTTTACAGTAATGTAGCTTATAGATCAGTATAACACATAGGCTATAATTTATAAAGATATTGTGTGAACGCAGACGAAGTCGCGGGCAAAAGCTAGTATAAAATAATATTTAAATGAGAAAAATGTTCAATACAATTAAAGGAATAATTATTATAAATTAAAGCGATAATGCAAATAAACTAATATAATTACCACAGAATAAATAGATATTACCTACTTATAAACAGATAGACATACCTATATATTTTTTATATTACAGAACATATGGCTATGTAAACTGAATAATATTAAAAAAAATTTAAAACATATTTATTAATCAATACTTAATTAATTAATTAATAATTAAATAACACACTTAAAAATTCATCTCGTGTTCAGGCGGGACTCGAACCCACACCTTCCACAATCCGGGTGAATGTACTACCAATTATACCACTGAACGCGTTACTAAGTCGACGAAATTTGTAAGTGCTTGATTCGACATGAGCTGTCGATAATGTGATGATTGTGTTAATTAATAATCTTTTATTTTTGATCAATGGTGTTCCTCCTCTCCATTTTTGTCTGTCCCGGACAGGGT
>JADPWL010002934.1:0-15935 GCA_019059595.1 Marasmia exigua | reverse complement strand
AACTCCAAAGCTCCTTAACGATGTCCTCTTTGAAGGGAGAACTCCGGAGGCGTGGAGTAAGAGTGTGGTCATCTTGTTCTTCAAAAAAGGGGACAAAACCCTCTTGTAGAAGTATCGACCCATTTCCCTTCTAAGCCACGTCTATAAGCTGTTCTCAAGAGTGATCACGAACCTGCGCCTGTCTTGCGCGGAGACTCGATGACTTCCAACCCTAAGTCGTAACCGTCAGGAATTCCTATAAAAATGTTCAATAGTTTCTAAGTATGATGTAACTAAACCACGCCTCATGACGATGACCTAAAAAGCAAACACTTATCCACAGGCAAATAAAATTAGTTCCACCTTGTTCTCGACATGACGTAGGTCATCGAATCTGCCGAATAAAACGAGTCGCGCCGCATTCCCGGAGGCGGTCAGCCTTGGGTGCTATTCGAATGTTTTGATGCGCATTCGCATCGATTTGCGCTCGATATGCGCGTCGGTCGATACGTAGAGCTGTTTTATAGGCATATTTTGGGTTATGATAGGGATGTATGGAATAAAAAGGTATACTGCGCTAACCGCGTCAAGCAGCTCCTGGGCTGTGTTTCACCATGTGAGTGAGGGTACCGGAAGCCCAATTGGGAAGAAGGGGAGTTTAAAGATTGGTAGCGGCCCTTAACTAAATACATCTATTTACCAAGTTTCAATAGTATAGGTCTTATAGTTTCGGAGAAAAGTGACTGTGACAATACGGACGGACGGACAGACGGACAGACATGACGAATCTATAAGGGTTCCGTTTTTTGCCATTTGGCTACGGAACCCTAAAAAGGCCTCAAACCAACTGGGAATACTACCATACAAAGCGACGACTTTGGACGTAACCGTGAATATCTCGCTTAGATGACATGAGATTAAGGCCGCGGCAAATAAGTCTAGCGGTGACCTTGAATGCGCAGAAATCATTTTTAGTATAAAGTAAGCTATTATTATAAGTGCACCAACTAACGTCCAGCGCTTACGTACCGCGTCCTGTATCTAATAAAATAATTGATGATTCAAGATGTGAACATATTATCTAATTGTATAATTTTACGCAATCTACTCGTAGATTTATCTGATTGTACAAATGGTTGACATTTACATACTCGATGTTGACCCAAAATAATATAATTATCATTTAACTAATAATAGTTACTGAACTCGACAGCTAATTATCTAACAAGTTCGCCATCTTGAATTTATTTTAAACTTAAACTCTTGCGCAATAACAACTTGTACTTATCATATGTTATTATTACAATGGACAACATTTCAAAATTGCTAAGCTCTGAAACAAAAAATACCAATTCTTTATTTACTTTTCCGCTGCTCGAATATATATTTATTCATTTTTTTTATTGCTTATTTACTGAGAAAAAAATTAAAAACTAAAAAACGTAAGATGACGTCATCGGACGGCAGAATGTAAAATATTTCTTTGCTTAGTACATTATAGTTTTAAATTTACGAAATGCCAAACCCATGCAACATGACATGCAACTGTCCAAAAAAAGACAAATTGTCAACGTTGAATGAATGAATGACGTTGACAATGTTGACACAAGTATCATGGAAAGAAAACCGGCGTGAAGTAAGTAGCACTGTGCTGTGTTTCGCTGCGTGAGTTAGGGTACCGGACAATCCGGGGGAAGAGGGGGTTGTCAGGTGATCCGTCTGCTCGTCACCTATCACATAAAAAAGAAGTGCAGTAGCCGTCTAGATCACCAATAGTCCAGGGCGGTATAAAATTAACATTTTCCGGTGCATAACACCAATGATAGCATTGTGGAGCAAAACAAAGAGCTTAGGCAACCGGTGGAAAGAAAAATTGGCCGAAACGAAATCACTATCCAGTAACGTACGAGCAAGTAGTCGTGTAGTGTTGCGAAAACAAATAGTACGTAACTATGATATATCGATAAACAGTGATACACTCATGCACAATGTTCGATGCGATCGAATGATGGCTCACTGGATAGGAGTAGCTGTCTCTCTGTACTGTGTTTCGCTGCTTGAGTGAGGGTACCGGAGGCCCAATCTGGAGGAAATGGGGTAAGGGTTGGCAGCGCACTTGTGACTCTACTGGTGTCGCGGGCATCCATGGGCGGCGACAATCGCTTACCATCGGGTGATCCGTCTGCTCGTCCGCCACCTATGATATAAAAATGTAATGAGAAAGTTGTAGAAGTTTTTTTATAGTGACACAGAATATTGGCTTCCCTCAGCCTGATGATGAGCAATCGTTGGAGTTATAATGGACGCGATGTCAAGGCGTCACTTTACTGGCCCGCGAGATGCTTCTTCATGTTTTGTTTGAAGGAATCCATAGTGAAAGTATTATGTTTTCCCTGACATAAAATAAAAAAGAAATGGAATTTGGAATATCACGGAAACAGTAACAGCCCACCGAATGATTATTAATAACATAGTTTTTTTAATTCTTGAAAGAAAGAAAGAAACATTTTATTGACCACCACAATTTTTCTTGTTCAAGGGTCTGTGTTATCATAATTTGACATAAGACATTTGTTTTTAATGTAATAGGTAGGCAGACGAACAGACAGATCACCTGATAGTAAGCAATTGCCGCCACCCGTAGACACCCGCGACACCAGTGGAGTCACAAGTGCGCTGCCAACCTTTAAACCCCCCTTTTCTCCGGATTGGGTCTCCGGTACCCTCACTCACGCAGCGAAACACTGCAAACTGTTTTATGTGAGGCTGTGGTATGGTTAAAAGTTTATTTGATACTGTTCCCTACCACAGCATTTACTCTTGGAAGTACATGTGGAGCCATAAAACGTTCTAATCTTGATTCGTGTTCCTCATTCATTCACTTGGATTGTATGAGTAATGCCCACTTAACGCTAAGTCCTGCTATCATAATTTGCAACATAGTTTATTTTTATTTATTTATTCGAACTGTCAGTAATCATTCGCAGTTATTGAAACAGTGTTGGTGCGATTCTCACGCTCTATACGCGGGTCACGACTAGGTAGGACCTTATTTTTTAAGGCATAAAGCTGAGTTTGGCTTGATTGGGTGTGATTGCAGTGCGTACAATGAGGATCTGTGCTTTAGAGGTGCGACTTAAATCAATTTGTACTCCAGTTTTTGAGTGAGATTAAAAATGATTTGTTCGAGTGAAATAGACATCAAAACTAGTTCACTCAGATACAAGCCACACACCTCAGCCAAGGATGCCCTTCAGACCGTATACTTCATAGGTGACTTAACTAAGCTGATTGTTCTTATACCTAGTTCCATTCGATCAAAATTTCAAAAATTCATAATTCAAAAGTACTTTATTTGCATAGCCTTATATAGCTCTTACAAATCGTCATACATGAAAAATATAAATTATAACTTTGTATATTATACATGTAATTACACATATAAAATATACTAAGAAATGAATAAATATAATGTGATTCTACCACCGGAATTGGAAAGTTGATTCTGACGAGAAGATCCGGCAACAAACTCGCCAGTTACTCTTTTAAATCGCCAAAATTTTTATAAGTACTGCATCATGGGTGTAGGCGAACAGTAATCATTAACTGTATAATAGGCTTTTGCCATTAAATAATTTTTTAACATGTGTTTTAAATTGAGGCATTAGATCAATAATCATACATAATAATTGTTAGGAAGTAGCCGTAGTAGCCATGTCCAGCGAAAACCAGACAGCTACGTGGGAAACAAATGTCTGGCCATGCAACCACTGGTCTCTGATTAGCAGAGACCTAACCCGGAGGAGAGCCCCTCTCAGCGTGCATAAGGTGCATTTTCACTGGATCATCAAAAAAAAAAAAAAAGGATTGAGTCGATTCGCACCTCTAGCCTGCGTGTGCGCAATTGACCGCCTTGAGAGCGCGCGTGGGCACGCGGTGAGTAAAGGGGATTGGATTCGTTTAATGCTTTTATTGTTAATTGGCGTACGATAACATGGATGCATAATGTAGGTACTTTAAATGTACATATGATTCAACATTTTGTAGTTCATTTTATTACAGATCTCTTCAGAGATAGTGATTATTTTTTACATTATAGCGGATAGCCGATTAGGCCAAAAAGTATGCAGATTTGTTGCCTCTGTTTTAGGAAGACGAAATTTCTAATTTTCATAGCATATTACATATTTTTATTCAAAGTTATGTTGTTATAAAAATTACAAATAAGCAGAAAAATTAAAAAATATTCTATGTTTTTTAATGTTGTATACAATAAAAGAAAATATCAACGTCCACTCATTCATTCAATTTGCCGATTACAAATCAAATTTCAAACAAAAAGAGAAAAAGAAATTTAAATAATCAATTATACATTCTCAAACTTATGTCTATTGTTTTATTAATATAAAAACACAGCTAAAAGAGATCTAAAAGCTAATGTCAAACACAAAATCAATAACGTTAAGTTATTCAAACATACGGACGATCGACAAACAGAAGATGCGGTCACGGCAATCTGTGCGAATATAATGTTTTCCACGGCTATTGACCTACTAGCCGCAGTCTACAAGCGAGGCCGGGTTTTCCCGTGCAAATTAATAAGCTGGGTGACTTCATATAAGTCCCTTCTTAGAAGTACTAAAATTCTGCGATCAAGAGCCCATTAGTATTTTAGAAAAGGATAATCGTTTTATACCCGACTACGACAAAGCCAACAAAAAGGAAGTGTTATAATTTTAGCGGTCTATTTATGTTAAGTTTTTTTTAATGGTTAATTACATACCACAGACTCTAGGTCCATGCCTTTGTTTGCTAGTTACAGAGTTTGTTTGCTTGCTTATACTACATAGTTATGTTTCTCCGCGCACAAAAATTTGAATTATGTTGAAAAGCTTGAAAAATAATATTTTTAACACAAGGATTATTAATATTATTAATAATTATTATTACTAAATCACAATTGAAATAACTAAAAATATGTTAAATCAACAAAAGTGATACCTAATAATTATGTACATATTTACAGAAAGAAATTGTCTGCCCCACTGATATTGTCCAACGTGCCCAGAATGCTAGCGGCGTTGCCTCTTTGGATGGCCAACCCTAAACGTTGGCCGAGGTAACTGCCAGCATTCCGGTCCCCAGAGAACAGTTTTTAACACTTTATATACTAGAAAAGGTTTTACCGAAGTCGGTATATTATTTTACACTTTTTAGTTCGTGGTTTATGAAGGCGGTTTTTTTCGCAGAAAATTTTAAATTGCATAGCTATTGGCAACCCAAAGTAAACTAGCGTAGCTATGACAACGGTGTGGAAACACTAATTTGAAAGTGTGACTCAAATTCAATTTAACAGCAAAACGACTCTACTACGAGTTAATCCCTGGCGTACACTTCGTCACCTGCGCCTGCGCACTGGGCATGTTCTTATTACTATTACATGCTTATTTAGCAAAGTGCCGCAATAAGTATTGTATTTGGTTCTAATGTCTACTAACAAATGCCAATGTGTGAGCGATGGTAGCTCAGTGGATAAGAACGCGCCTTTTAAACGGAGGGTCATGGTTCGAATGCGATCATGCGCCCTGGGAATTTTCAAATCTATTTGCATATTTCTACCATTAGCTCAGCAGTGAGGAGTAACATCGTGAAGAAACAATATTTGGGATAATGATATGAATATGAATGAATCCTGGATCTTGGTCCAAGCGTACTGTTATAGACAGTATATGTATGGCTTTGTGCTGATATGTTAAAGTAGTGTTTGGTTGGAGTATGTTTGCTTTTGCAGATCAGTCTGGCTCCATACTCCGATCAAACCACTCGCGCCACAATAAAATAACATATATCAAGTGAAATTCTTTTTTTTAAAAACACTAACTCGGAGTCCCGTGTAACATTGGTGGCAGCGAAAAGGGATTGTCAAAATCCCCGGTCCGTCTAAAAAGTCGCGAGTGTCTTAAATCCAGACTCAATTTAATTTCCTTTATCAACATCCAGTGAAGAATACTTTACTTCTGTGTCCTCGTGATAAAACCTTAACTCTGTATCGTAGTGATAAAAACTGAACTCTGTGTCCTGGTTTGAAGAATATACATACCTTTGCCTGTGTCCTGGTGAAGAAGCCCTCTATCCTGGTGAAGAAGCCCTCTATCCTGGTGAAGAAGCTCCCTATCCTGGTGAAGAAGCTCTCCAACCTGGTGAAGAAACTCTCTGGTCTGGTGAAGAAGTCCGTTGTATCCTAGGGAAAAAGAAGATATACTTACCTGTCCATCACCAAGTCGACTGACGCAATCCAGCCCAGTTGCTTCAGTTTCGTATCCAGAAGTACTCGTAGAAGAAAACTTACCTGCTAGATCCAATACATACCTGTAAGAAACTTATATCTACATTTACCTGAAGATGTCCTGCTCCACGATCGCCATATTCCTGTAAGTCAATAAACATATTTATACCCCAGTGAATCCAAGTGAAAAGTTTCCCAGTGTATAATTAAAACTCATTCCGAAGTACGAACAATAATTCTAAGCCTAGTACAAACAATTCATAATAATATTATTCAATTGCAGTCCGAGACCAGTGCAGCCTCTTATCGTTTCTCGGTAACGCTGTGCTTATCTTTTGTTTAGACTGAGCCTCAGCCGTTGCAATGCCTAAAGACGAGTCCGCAACTAAAACTGTAACAATGTCAGAGATCGACTTGAATATTTTAATCAAGTTTATAAATAAATTTGATGGAAACCGCGAAAAATTAAACGCATTTATTAACAATTGTAGAAATGCAATAACTTTAGCATCTGCACAACAACAAGACATTTTATTAAAATACATTTTGAGCCAATTAGAAGGGCGCGCTGAAAGTGCTTGCTCAATAAAAAATTTTGAAAATTGGCAACAGTTGGAAGACTTCCTTAAAGCTCAGTACGGTGATAGGAAACATTATGCTGCACTGCTTTCCGATTTGCAAGACTGTCGGCAATTGAATAACGAAACGGTAAATCAGTTTGCTTTGAGAGTAGAGTCATGCTTATCAAAATTAATGAGTGAGATAAATATATCAATTCCTACAACAAAAAAAGGCGAACTGACTGGCCGTCTCGCAGCAATGCAAGACCTTGCTTTACATACTTTTGTGAGTGGGCTCAACCCACGATTATCCACTGTGGTCCGGTGCCGTGACCCTGAAGCACTCAATGACGCGATTAATTTCGCTGTATCAGAAGAAAAAATCTTCCAAGCTACTTCGCGACGCAATCCAAACTTTGGACATAGTTCCCATCAGAATTCCAACCCTGCGGGTCGCTTTCGTCAATTCCCGCAACAGAATCGATCAACTCCGCAACATGGAATGAACAACAACCACATGACGTCACCACCATTTAGACCAATAGCGTCCTTAGTGTGCCGTTATTGTAAATTTGCAGGTCACACGATTGACAAGTGCCGCAAACGTGAATATAATAATATGAGATTTGGTAACTCTCCTAATGGGCAGAATAATGGCCCGTCATCAAATTCTTTTAACGAAAATCGGAATCGACCAATCCACGCAATTGCTACTACCACAGAAGATTATGGTACAGACGAGACAGATAATTTAAACACGTCCACTTTCCCGTCTGGTATCGAACGGGAAAGTTAAATTCCAAAGTCGATACCCACCAATCTAAAGAGGCAACATTTTCTATTCCAGAGCAATCTAACAAACAGGGTAGCCAGCCCCAATCTCATAGATTTGCCATTTCCAATTCCACTGTACCCAGTATGCCTATTACAACAATTTCTACTGCTCCCATTGAACATGAGGTATCTCCTGCGTCTTCAAAGCCCACTGTGGCTGATAAACCTTCAACATCCTCTGGACCTAAACTTATTAATCTAGACTCCTCTTCTGCTCATGTACAAACTCCAACGCCGCATCCTCTCCGCACTGCACCTGAAAAAGAAAAAACACTAGTTTATAATATTACAACTAATCCATCAAGAAAATACTTACCATTTGTCGAAGTCCATACATCTGTGTCATCAAAGCCATTGCTATTCCTCGTAGATAGTGGAGCATCCATTAGTCTCATAAAGGAAAATTCTGTAGAAATAATGCCAGAAATAATAAAAGACCCTATATCATTCTCCGGAATAGGTGAGAGTAAATGCAGAAAATCGTTGGGTCATATAGAAATCGAATTCAGTTTATTAAAACATAAATTCCACGTCATTCCAAAACTAGATTTCCCATACGACGGAATTATCGGCAACGATATTTTGTCAGATTCGCATAGCAAAATCGATTATAAAGATGAGGTACTTGTAATAAACGAAACAAACTTCCGCTTGAAGTTCAATGAGCCTATTTACACCATTCCGCCTCGAACTGAAACCATAATAGAATGCTCAGTCGAGAACCCTGAACTGAAAGAAGGTCTCATCATCAACCAAAATCATATTGAGTCAATTCTTATAGCTAACTGTATTGTAAAGGTGAAACCTAACTCTAGAATTAATATTTCAATTGTTAACACTTCCGAAAATTCAATAAACTTAAACTCTGACTTAAAATTAAAACTAATACCTTTAGAAAAAGAAAACAGTCATCAAATTTTCCATATGTCTCAACCAAAATGCATTCCAAACGATGCTTTAAATCGAGCTGACCAAGTACTAAATCTTCTCAGAGTATCTCACCTAAATTCTGAAGAGCGAGACTCTTTATACGAACTTTGTACTACCTTTTCTGATATATTCCATCTCCCTGATGATAAGTTGTCCTGTACAGATCTCCTTCAACATGAAATTCCTACTACGTCGACTATACCCATCAATACAAAATCATATCGATTTCCTGAAGTACATAAACAAGAAGTCCAAAAACAAATAAATAAAATGCTCAATGATGGAATCATAAAACCCTCAACATCTCCATGGTCTTCTCCTATATGGATAGTCCCAAAGAAAATAGACGCATCTGGCCAACGTAAATGGCGTGTAGTCATAGACTATCGTCGTCTGAATGATATATCAATTGGGGATTCATATCCAATTCCAAACATAACAGAAATTCTCGATCAGTTAGGCAAGAGCAAATACTTCAGTACCCTTGACCTTGCCTCCGGGTTTCATCAAATAAAAATGTCTAGTGAAGATGCCCCCAAAACTGCATTTTCAGTCCCACAGGGACATTACGAATTCACACGAATGCCATTTGGCCTCAAAAACGCCCCTTCAACTTTTCAAAGGTTAATGAATACTGCGTTATCAGGTCTACAAGGCATCCAATGCTTTGTCTACCTTGATGACGTAGTCATTTATTCATACGATCTCACCACCCACATGAAAAAACTTATCCAATATCTTTGACAGACTTAGACATTGCAACCTAAAACTACAACCGGACAAGTGCGAGTTCCTTCGAAAAGAGGTATCGTATCTTGGCCATATCATCACAGACAAAGGTGTTAAACCAAACCCAGAAACCACTAAAGCCGTTGAGCATTTTCCTCAACCAAAATGTCCTAGAGATATCAAGTCTTTCATGGGTTTAGTCTCTTATTACCGCCGTTTTATTCCAGAACTGTCCAAAATCTCAAAACCCCTTACAAAACTTCTAAAAAAGGACGTCCCCTTTGATTGGCAAAACGACCAACAGTTAGCTTTCGAAACCCTAAAGAAAATTCGCATCTCCGCTCCGATATTAGCTTACCCAGATTTTTCTAAACCTTTCGTGTTGACGTGTGATGCATCTAACTATGCTGTTTCAGCCATTTTGTCTCAAGGACCTGTAGGAAAAGACAAACCCATTTCCTATGCCTCAAGAACCCTTAACAAAGCCGAGTGTAACTATAGCATTACCGAGAAAGAATGCTTAGCAATTATATTTGGCACAAAAATCTTTCGGCCATATCTTTATGGTCGCCGCTTCACAATTGTGACCGATCATCGCCCACTTAAATGGCTTTTTAATTGTAAAGACCCCGGATCCAAACTCGTTAGATGGAGATTAAAACTCGAAGAATTCGACTACGATATCGAATATAAGAAAGGTAAAATAAATAGTAATGCCGATGCTTTGTCTAGATTCCCAGTAAACCCCATCCAACAAAATGATGAGCCCAAAATCCAGGAAACAGATGATCCTCAACCTGGAACTAGTAATATGCATCCCAATTCGAGTTCCATTCCTGAACAAAGTCCTGACTTAATCAATTTAGACGACTTTGGTCCTTTTGACCTCAGTCCTAATCCTGAAGAAATAGATGTCGATTTTGAATCCTTAATCAGCAAGGTCCCGCCAAACACTCCTCCTGAAAACGAAGATTTTGAAGCATTAATAGATGACATCACCACTCCCTTGCCCGTGCGAGCTCCACCTGAAACAGAAAAAAGAGATATTAGTAATATTTCAAACAAAGAAGAATATGGGAAGTTTCTAAAATTATTTGCAGATAAAAATACAACTTTCGATACTAACCTGAGAGAGTATAATGACAGTCTAATGAAAAGTACTTGTCAGACCATCCTTATACCAACCTCTCTCGACTTAGATGAGTCAAATCCCTACGTCCAAGATCTTCTATCTAACCTAGAAAATCCAGAGGAGTTAATACAATCTGAAAAAGAATTATATAAGTTTAAAAAGGTATCACATAATAACAAAGTATTTTACTTACTGTTTACAAAGGTACACCATTTCGATGAATCCACGTATCCCGAAATCTTTAACACTCTGGCGAATATAAAAGACGAATTATCATCTATTGCTCATATTACCGAATTTGCCATATCTGATTTTCGCAATCCTTTTGAGAAACTTTCCTTTGTAAAAATATATAATATACTTACTTATCTTTTCCATAAATCCTCTATAAACATCAACATTTATCATAACAACGTTATATATCCAACTTCGACTGAAATACAAAAGATATTGCGAGAAAATCACGACATACCTATCGCCGGTCACCTAGGTATTTCCAGAATGTATAACCGAATTCGTGATAGATATTATTGGAAAAATATGAAATCCGACATAGAAAACTACGTGAAAAACTGCACTTCCTGTCAAGCCAATAAAGCCTTTCGCCAAATTAATCGTGCTCCGATGCAAATTACTACTACTTCTACCCGTCCTTTTGAACGCGTGAGTCTTGACATTGTGGGTCCCTTACCAGAAGCTGGACTTACAAAACTCCGTTTCATTTTAACACTCCAAGATGATCTCACTAAATTTTCCGTAGCTTACCCGATTACTAATGCAACCGCTGAAGAGTCATGTGAATGCCTCGTCCACTTTATCACTCTATTTGGTATCCCTAAATCAATCTTAACCGACCAAGGTACAAATTTTACTGCAGAACTCTTTAAAAAAACGTGTAATCTTCTGAAAATAAAACAATTATGGTCATCCCCTTATCACCCCCAAACCCAAGGTGCACTTGAACGCAGCCATTCGACACTCAAAGAGTACCTTAAAAGCTTCGTCAATGAAAGCCATTCAAACTGGCACAAATATGTTTATACAGCCATGCTTGCTTACAACACTAATGTCCATTCAACGACCAACTTCACACCGTATGAGTTAGTTTTCGGGCATAAACCTTTAATTCCAGATTCTATTTATAATCCTCCAGATCTGTCTTATCCCGAATATATAAAATCTCTGTGTCATCGCTTAAAACTCTCTCGCGAGAAAGCTATTGAAAATATTAAAATTTCAAAAGAAAGGTCTAAAGGCTACTACGATGCCCATTCTCGTCGTGTCCAATACAAAGTAGGCGAATATGTTTATCTCAAAAATCACCTTCGCTTACGGAAAGCACTATCCCCTATTTGGAAAGGTCCATATAAAATTGTCAAAATTCATGGTAACAATACCCTTTCTCTTTTAATCAACCGAAGACATGTGAAACATCATTTCGATGAAATCAAATCATCTCAAAGTCCTTAATTCATTTTATTCTGTAAATAATATATATAGTTTACTATTTTATACACATATATTTATAATATAAAATTTTGTACATTTTACTATTTAATATTTTCAGACTTGCTGCACTTTATTGTAATGCCGCCCTGGCCGAAACTGAAAGTCAGTATATAGAAAAGATCACCAAAAGCCCTGGTATACTCTTCGACCCTGTTGGCACACTGAAAATAATTAATGATCATTTCCACATCGTTATTCCAACCGAAATTATTCCTATTCAACATCACCTCGAAAACTTTCATGAAGTGTTCGGTACGATTCGATTCTATTGTAGAGAAAATGACGAAATAAATATTTCTGAGTGTCACAATATGTTGCAACCTCTAGAAGCCCTTTTTAATGATATTCAACGTGATTTCAAATCTATCTCTCATGTAATATCAAACGGTATCTCTAAAAGATCCGCATGGTTTGGCGTAGTTGGAACCGTGTTCAAACACATATTCGGCACATTAGATGAAGATGATGCTAGAAATTATGATAATGCTGTCCAAGCTCTTTATAAGAATGATAAGAAATTAGCAGACTCTTTAACAAAAAGCATTATAGTTTCACAATCAGCTATTTCAAACATAAATAAATCTTTGATAGAGATAAATGTTAACCAAGCGAAATTAAGCGATGTCATTGACCAATTGACAACGTCAATTATTAATGTAACTCATGCTGTTAATGCTGTTAGTTTAAGGAATAGGCTAAGTAATATTCTAAATGTTCTTCAATCAAACTTACTTACGATTTCTTTTAAAGTCGAAGATTTTCTTAATTCTATCCTGTTTGTCAAAAGTAATACTCTGCACCCGTCAATACTGACACCAAATCAGCTGTTCAATGATATTATCAGTAACCTTAAGGTTATTCCTAAGTATAGAGATTTCCCTGTGAACCTAGATATAAGTAATATTCATACTCTTATTAATATAGCAGATTTAACCTGCTACTATCTTAATGATAAGTTAATGTTTATTGTAAAGCTTCCCTTAGTTAGTTTACAGCAATTTAGTATTTATAAGAACATACCTTTACCAACCCCACACGCCAATGGTAGCTTCAATTCCTTTGCCATGATCCTTCCCTCAGAACAATTTTTAGCTTTTAGTACTGATAGACTATCCTATACTTACCTTAAAGACTTAAACAATTGTAAAAATATACTCACCGAGACTTACCTTTGCGAAATAACCGATGTCTACGCCGTCCTTAATAGTCCTTCCTGTGAAATTGAAATCATAACCAAAACCTTAACTTCCTTACCTGATAACTGCCCCTATAAATTAATATTTGGTAATATCGATATTTGGCATAAGCTTAATAACAATAAATGGGTATATATACAATCAGAACCTACAAAACTTACCATTGACTGTAACCAGAAATTATCTGAAGTAGTCATATCCGGTACAGGTGTACTTAACATTCCTCCTGAATGTGTCGCCTTCCATAAAAATGTTTAAGTTAATAACAAAAATATATCCTAACATAACTGTACCTGCAGTGTCTTCTGATTTTAATATAATTAATGATAGTTGCTGTAGTTTTAACCGTCTAAGTAAAATAAATGCCAATATTTCAAATGTTAAAATTAAAAGTGTCAATTTAGAAAATTTAAAGAATTTTAAAGCTGTTTCTGACCAAATTGTTAATGATGTTCAGAACCTTGACAACCCTACAAATTTTAATAATCATATTAGTTTTCCTATTTTAAGTATATCATCTATAATTGTAGTTCTTAGTTTTATAACATACTATTGTTATAGGAAAAGGAAGTTTTCAATAAAAATTACAACCAATTCAGTACAAGAACAAGATCCTGAAAATTCTAATAGAACAAGTCAACCACAATTACGTTTTGATTAATTCCCAGAAAACTTACTTTTCCCGTAAGTTTCCTCTTAAGAAGGGGGTTGTTATAGACAGTATATGTATGGCTTTGTGCTGATATGTTAAAGTAGTGTTTGGTTGGAGTATGTTTGCTTTTGCAGATCAGTCTGGCTCCATACTCCGATCAAACCACTCGCGCCACAATAAAATAACATATATCAAGTGAAATTCTTTTTTTTAAAAACACTAACTCGGAGTCCCGTGTAACAGTACACCGGCTCCGAAGCGACAGTTTTAGACGCAACTGGATATTACTCGCTAAGATAAGGAGAGGTCAAATTTTTTTATGTGATAGGTGGCCGACGAGCACACGGATTGCCTGACGGTAAGCGAATGCCGCCGCCCATAGACATCCGCGACACCTGAGGAGTCACAAGTGCGCTGCCAACCTTTAAACCCCCCTTTTCTCCGGATTGGGCCTCCGGTACCCTCACTCACGCAGCAAAATATAGCACAGCGGCTTCATGCCAGATATCTGTGAGGCCTTGGTATCACTTCGGTCGAGCCGGCCCGTTCATTTGTTACGTAAAATTCGTACAGGATTTTATGAATCACTAACTTTACAGATGTTGGTGCTTGAGTGGACGCACTTCAGAGAAAATATTGTAGTATTCTTACCTGAAACAAAAATAAAGTCATCATTATTATAATTGGTTCGGCAAAAGGTAAAATACCTCGAAAGGTGATACACATTTTATAACAATTACTAGCAGAATAACGTAAAAATAAAATAAAAAAAATATTTCACAACATCACATACATTGATCTGAGTCCGAGATAGGTAGCTCAAGCACCAGTGTTACGGATATCAGAATCAACAGTGGGATTACTAATATACCTATACATACATATAATACTTTTCTTTTGTAAATACATAATTATAATACATAGAAAACACCCAAAAAATACAAACAGACGTCAATGTTCATGCATACAAATGTTTGTACTGTGCGGGGATTGAAACCCTTGGACCAAATGCAGCTACCATACCTACTTATATTTTTTTATTTGATGGAAATACGAATAAGGTTTAAAATATTCCGACCAATTTCTAAAAAACATTTTTTAAATGTTTCGAATAAATACTGCTGTAAATTTTCCATGAGTAGGTCTAAAGTAAAATTAATGTATTTAGCACATCACAGAATTATTTGTTTTTTATTCTACGCGTAGAGAATTCAAGCTCATAAACAAAGGTTTTATTTTCTATACTTTATATTACTTATGCGATTAAAAATTAACCAGGCCGTCCACCATATGGGACCACCAGAAGTTGAACTTTATGCACATGAGATAATGTTGAAAACTAATGAAATAAATGATATCTATTTGCCTGGTCAAGGGTTAAAGAATGCAGCTAAGAGCTTGAAACCTTGGTGATTTTTATTTGATCATATTTATCTGGATTTCACGTGTCACCATAAGTCCAAAACAGTAATTTGTTACTGAGGATTAAAATGCAAAATACATACATACAATAAAACTATTTAGCCGAACCAATATAAATATTTTTTGGTCTGCATAGCACAGAGAGTCATACGACAGCAAAAATTCAATTTAGTTTCTTTATTCTCTCCTAATATCAACTTTAGAATTGTATGAAGAAATTTCAATAATGTTATGGTCATCGCTGAAAAACCAGCGTCGGGATTGGTCTCTTGGATCAGCACCGACTATTGCTGAGCGGCCGCCTGTTTGGCGCATACAGGGATAATGTTGTCCTACTTTTCGTTTATTATTTCATGTCTAGGTTATGTTTCTTATTAAGTTTCCTTGTTTTGTATTGTGTCAAATAAAAGTTATAATTAATTCATTATCATTCATTTCACAGATTGTTATGACCCAAAGTCTGAACAAGGGTGAAGCTTAATTTTGGGATTAAGAAAACTTTTCTCTCAATTTTTTTATTATCTAATGGGCAGTCTTCATTTTCGTTTCCGGACTTACGAAACCGGATTACTTTCCTAATAATTAATGCAATAGTTCCACTGTACCAAAGGATGGCGCTGTGTATCGATTACATTGTGCAAGTAGGTCCGTCCTTTCGTGTAAAAAAAGGTTTTGTCTTTTCGGTTTACTTGTAATAGTTTTACGT